>WJFA01000714.1:0-30689 GCA_009870155.1 Pseudobourletiella spinata
AGTTTTACTTTTAGCGGTCTAATACGACTTCAAATTAAGCTAAAATCAACTGTTTCGAGACAACAAATAATTTCAAAAACTGATGCTAACAGAATTTACATAACAAGTTGCAGATCATCTTCAAGCTCTAACCAGACGATTTTCGAAAGAAATGGAAATTGAAACTAAGAAGACGACAGCACGAAATCTATTAGAACTGAACTAATACACAGGCGAAACTTACCAGGTGATATTGCACGAGGCATGAAGAGGATACATAAAGATGGTCGGATTGCGGAATAAGCATGCTGCCGTTATGCTCAAAGACGCAATGATTACAACTGCGAATAAAGTCTTCATTTTCCAATCCCACTTACACCTCGAACAACGCTTACTCGGATTCCCTCCTCCTGAAAGAATTCACAGAACAGTTTTCAGCTGAAACAGCAAACTTTCACTGATGAACTTACTGGTCAGGCTTGGCTTTGTATAGAAAGGTAGGTAGTAAATATTGCCATCCCATTTCTCACAAACAACAGAAAGCAAGAGAACCATATAAACTTGAAAAAGATTTTTTTTTGACGTCAGCGCACTTCATCATGCAAGGTTGCGTAAGCGTTGTAAGGGAGCCACATATTCTCCCTTAAAAATGCAAGCGATTTCGACGGTCAAGTCAGGCAGAACCTGTGGGCTACATGATTAGCTTAGCATTGTGTAACCTGTTTCACGCTTCATTTCGCAGACACCTAGATGTTTTCCGCAGTCATTAAACAATGCTATACACAACATACATGCACAACCTGACGACTCTCTCCCTATATAGAAGAATGCCAAAATACATTCATATACAAAATGCTTATCCTACACAAGAACACTGCCCTTGTCCTAGCCCTCATTCTGTCATCTTATAAGGTTCGTACATCTCGAATAATACCTGAAAAAATGAACACGAGAATATACTCTGATGTTCATTGCATGAGATGAACTAAAATTATGACATGGAGCATGAGCAATTCCCCTCAGGATACTCCATGAGGAATTCACTGGAAACACAGGAAAATTCTCCAACTCAAAGCTAGTTCTTTACCCATGGACAAAAACAGCAATTGCTCGTGATTACTATAGCTTTATAGATACAAGGGTAGTGACGCAAGCACAAGTGAACATCGTGAGAACCCCACTGACCTTCAAGCATAGGTTCTAAGGCAGGGTCCGAACCTTCAAGTGCCTCCGCGGCACCTTCCTTGTGGGTAGTCTGTGTCATTCGGGCAGAAGTGTCGTCCTAACCGTAACTCCTATGTGAACAGTTCAAACTGGAAAATGGCCTGACCAAACCTATTAAAATTAAAAAAACACTATGAGGAGTGGGGTATTCCATTGAATACTAAGAAAAGACTTTTAACTCAGTGACAGTTGACATCTTTACCTGTAATCAACAATGTGAGAATATTCAACCTGTGACGAATATTCAAGTTGGATCGAGTCCTGATGTATGAAGCCCGCTTATAAAGTAATTTTTATCGCACTCGTCTTTGGTAGTAGCTCAATAGCTGGAACTAACCAACGGTTACATTTATTATTATTCAAACGTGTCGCCACAGACCGAAGATGCACTGGAGGCTAGCCTGATTACCTGTCAAATGGTAGCAGCGCATAAATGAAGGGCTATACTTACTTTGTAATATCATGTTGACATTCCACCAGATTCAGGTTTCACAGGCTCTCACAACCCAAACCAAACCCTTGTTGCATAACATATCACTTCGTCTTGTGCCTGTCACTGTTTTGATTCTTCCTTCTCCGTCAGTCCTCCTCAATCTCATTCTGTAGTCGCTCAATAAATGTTTTGAACATCCTATGCTAGGATCACATGTGGACAGGGTAGAATTACGCGGCAATAATTTGAATGAATGCAATTTGAAAATAGGGCTATGGCTGAACATCTGATCCTTTGTGCAAAAAGAACATCACCTGAAAAAGTGTAGTAGTGGTCAGAAGAAGGACGAAAATAAATTACTCGGTGTCAAAGTTGTGATTATTTTTGTGAAAGCTTTTGCAGGGTTTCCAATTGTGCAAGCTTAACCGATCTGAAATATTATTTGTGGAAATTGCGGTTGGTTAAAGGGAGTTAATACTCGTCATAATGATTGTATTTGACTGAGAAAAAACCTGTGGTTTCGAAGTTCTAATATATGTACATTCATAGGTCAAAGTGGAAAGTATTTTTTGCGGAATCCGTCCGTGAATATTTCATTATCTATTGACGGAAATTAGTGTGAAAATTAATATATTAATCTTGATATTTGATGTTACATCATTATTGGAGGACGCCAAGTAGCCCGAAATCTACGGATTACATAAACTGGTCCATCCGTCTGCGTCCCGCATGTGAAGTGCGTCTTTGAAATAACATCTGAAATATCTACAAGGACATTTTCATTTCGTGTTACGAGACGACGGTATGGTACAGACTACATTATGCAAGCTGTGAGTATTAGGAGTGACGTCTGTCTAAAATTAGTATCAATTCCAAAGCAAGTTCATGTATGTGACGACGAGACTTCCTCAGTCTATTTGAAAATCCAACGAATGGAATTAGTCACTTTATATTGTGTGTGAGTACAAAAGTATTTATTCGTAAAATACAAAAATTTTATGCAGTACAAGAAAAAGTAGTCAAAGGAGTGGACTTGTCAAGAGTCAGGAGCTCACAACGGTGTGATGGTGTGAACAACTGGTTCATAATTTTCGTCGTAGTTCAACTTGCTATATAAAAGTCATGATCTTATGATAACGAGAGATCAACGGTCTTCTATTCCCCCCGCTACTGCTGTGGTTTTTAACTCGATTGAAGCTGTGATTACACCAAAGTAATCTGGATTTGAACTTGTGTAGATTTCTTCAATCTCGTGAATTTTTCTGCTGGCAACGAAAACCTCGGTAATTAATGGCAAAGGAGTTTTCTCCAACATTCCTTGTATCCATAAAATACTGTGACGATAACTTGGTGAATTACATTTCTTAAATCTGTATAAGTTCTTCCTCTTCTACCGCTCTTCTCGCTCTCGCGTCTTTGGAAATTAGCACTATAAAAGCTATCACCTCTGAAACTCCTCTGTGAAAATTATCTGACGTTGCATTTTCGCTGTACTCTTATACGCAGACATGCTCAGGTATTGCCGCTTCTTCATTTCACTGGCATTAAAACTCGCTCAGGTATCGGCGTGTATCTGACAAGATTTTTGAAATCCTGTCTTAATAAAATGTCCAAATTTGCTTTGCTGTAGAAATAGCTTTTTTGTCCATCATTGACACAAAGTGTAGTTAGTTGCAGATCCGGCTGGGTGGTATTACAGAGTATGTCAGTGGGCACTGGTTGTTCCCAAATTTCCCACCTTGAAGTTTCTTGTACCACACCGTAACCACAGGCTAACAGTTTCTAAATTATTGATTGCTTTTGGAGCTAATGTGTGAGATGTTTGCTGCGTGTCCTATATGATCATCAATACATTTCCCCTCCCCCTTCCTTTCCCGAACTTTAAAGAAACTACTGTTGTACCGAAGTGGCTTTATTATTATCAGAAAGACTTTGTTGACACGCAAATGGGAAGTTGTGCACCCAGTCAGTTTGGAATTTTGTTAATACGCTATACTGCTGCATGGCGAGCAAGCCAATAGTAAAATGTAGTACGATCATGAGCTTCAAGTGTTTCACTACGATTACATGTGATGAATAGGGTCAAATTGTAGTTTTTTTCATAAGTCTGACACTCAGTCAGTCATATCAGACATTAATTGCAAAGTGCGGCTACTCGGGGCTACGGTATATAAACGTATTTCGCTCAGTAGTTTACTAGGTAATGTCACTTGCCAACACACTCTCGAGAGATATCAGTTCCTCCGAGTATTTTGCCAAAGATACGTCTAGTAACAGCAACCATAGCTACATCACCCACCGTTCGTGTCCGATCTGGATCTGCTTTTTAAGCTCTTGATGTTCCTGAAATTTTTAAGCGAAATAGGTACCTTCCGATTCCACAAAACCATGCTATTCAAACGCCATTTTTGGAAACGAAGTTTACGGAGTCAAATATCTCTTTCTTTTCGCTCTTTTCCGTACGCAATAAAATCATGGAACATGGAATGAATTACATGCACACAAATAGCTTGAATATACCACTCGTCAGTTTTGTACCTTGTAAACAGCAATGTTATAATAGGAGTTCCTTATGCTTCCTCGACGGCCTTGACATAAGATTTTTCCTACTGACGTCGCCACTCGTCGTCGTACTTTTAAACTTTAAGTTTTCCGCGGTACCCTCAAGTCTCTGAATCGAACTGAAAAATATTCGATTCCATTAGTAGGCTCTTCACCTGCTATTTCATGGACCAGCTAATGATTAAGCAAGCTCAGTGATGATGGGTGCGCCAGTTGGCAACCTTGAAAACTTTTTAGCAAACTTCAACCACGGTCTGAGTGAGTCAGTGCTGTCAAACTGATATTTGCTATTTGACTAAAATTGAGTGGAATCAGCTGGGGACACTACGTCATTAGTTGCTTATTGCCCATTAGCTATTCGCTAACACTGCAGAATCCCGAGTGCCAAAGGACGAGCAACGGTTCAAAGTTTAGGATGTGATCCGAATCCGAGCTGTAATAATGAATGCACAACCTCGTGATTCGAGTTTGAGCAGGCATGATTTTTCTCAATGCAATCAGTGTGTGGATCAGCAAGCGTGCATACATATGCTGCATATAAAAACTCATCCTTTCAATTTGAGGATTCTGCAAACTGTACTCTGAGCTTTCCAACGATGCCGTAGAAATGGTTGCCTATTAGTTGCATGAACTGAAACGTATACATACACTGAACGTATAACAAGCATTGCCGATTGCCACATAAGAACACCAGAGGTGAGCGATTGCTCCAGGCTGGGATGTTGTGCTGTCTACGCCCACTACGCAAAGGTCTGACACAGCGTACTGCATAAGCAACCACGGAGGATCCTTCGAATCGTTTCAGCAAGAGTCACAGGAAGAACTGCCCTAAAATATATCCTGTTGTGATCATCTAGAAAATAATATCCAAATCAAAATCCATTTGTGTCACGTTAATTCTGACAGTTTTTACCTCATCTAGCTACGGTCTGATTTATTGTAAACTACCCGAAATCCGTTGCTGGGCAATTGGAGACCTTCAAAAAATTTACTCCGGCGCCCAAGGCTATTATCTAAATGTATAGCCGATGCGATACTGTACGACGGAATTCCACCTTTTCCCAGTTACATGTATAGCTTGTATTACAAACAATGACGTCGTTGGGGTACAGTAATCAATGTGTGTGACATGCTTAAGCATACGAAATGACGTTATCGAGACGAGTGTGTGGGGATCAGCTCTATACCTTTAGTTAATAGCCTTGACCAGCGCCTGCATTGCTGCAGTACACGCGCGTACAAGTTGAGACACTTAAGTGCGTGCCTGTAGATGACAGAAGATCTGGGAGGCGCACACCTCTGTCTCTGTTCCGTACGCACTCACACCAACCATAAACTTCGCTCCATACGGCGAGTACGCTACAAACACGTGTATACGCTTTATTGAATGAGAGAGGTAATACTGGATGACTTGAACGGGGTTGGGGTTCACAATAATGCCACTTCATCCGACAGTCGGCCACAGGGCGATTTGCCATTTGTTCATCGTAATAAACGAGCAAAAGGTTATATCACATCCACATATGCACAGACTATAAAGAGCATGAATGGCCATTGAGATCACAAACTAGACGGCAGGGAAAGATTATTATTGAATGAAAGGAGCAAAGTTCTTGTTTATAATGCGAACAGCGCAGAGGTTCATCACTCACTGTTGTTCACAGTGCGTACGTTCGACCAGCACATGATGTGCAGATATTTGCTTGCCCAAGGAAGGGGGAAAAAGGCCGTGGCAAAACATAAAATTTTGGCAAGTCCAACAATCTTCACTGGAATCGGCGTATAAACTTTATGTGTGGTTGTGTGGGAAGAGCAAAATTTGGTAGTTGTTACACTCACGCCGTCGATTATGTTCGGTGATGTCTCTCCCCGCCTCGCCTACAGTGCTTTAGTAGTATTCCGTCCATAATCTCCTGCCTCCGTGTGTACATATATGGACACTCCGGCCGTGATAGTGATTTCTGCGCTTTGTGCTAGCCCACCTCTTTGTTTAAAACTGTAGTGTCGTACGCACACTTTCTTGACACCAGCTTCTGCCTCCCATAAGCTTGGTTTAGTTAAGGAGAATCTGTACGGATACACACTCATACACGCACACACACACCATCAATGGTCACTGTACCACCTTCTTTGCTAATCCTCTTGCTAAAACTTGTGACTCCAGGTCTGACAGTGACTTACTTCATATGCGTCCATTGGGCACCCTTACGAACTTACTAAATAACACTACTACATACTGTTGTGTGCAAAATTTGAAGTTGTCTTCTATCTTAGACGATGGGAGTTTAAGGCGTGTGTTTGTTTAAGCAGCTAATGGATTTCTGAGAGCCTCATTTCCCTACTCTTGTCAGTGGTCGGTGGTGGTGCGATTCAGCGAAATAAATCATTATTAATGCCCTACGTAGAGTATCGTGCAGGGTGTAGAGATTGACATTAGAAGCAACTATATGCTCTGCACCGCCGTCATCATATGGGACCCACACACAGGACTGTTTAACCGTAGTACAAGTTAGCCCGCGTGTGCGTGCTATTGTTCCTCCTATCTCGCCTTTTTATTGAGCGTGTAAATAGATCGTTAGTGCTAGTCTGTGAGTGCTAGTGTGAGCCCCACATTGAGTGACAGACGACGCTAGGGAAAGTGGATAATTTACTGGGATATTGGTGTATGTATATATGTGTGTGTGTGTGCGTTTGTGTGATTCTTCTACATAGCTGTCGCGCTTACTACACTGTGACCAGTAACTCTCAATGAAAAGTTGGTGGGGGCAAATGTACAATTTTGTTGTGTGAACTGGGATGGTTTCCATGACAGCTTATATGATTATTACGAATATTTTCTGGTACATTCTCTCTTCCATTTTGGCCCAACTCGACCAATTGACTCAACTGAAAAACATGCTGGGGGCGCGGAATGGGCAGGCAGAGAAATTTACCCCGGTGTCCATGGAAAGTAATATGAAAACCGTTGGGGACACAGATATTGACTTGCAACAGGAAACTGGAGGAGGGTGAGTGTTTTTCTTCCTCTTTCGTTCGTCGCCACTTGAATTGGATGTGAGCGCGCGCGCGGAAATCCGGTGACAAAGAAATGTAATTTGAAGGATTTTGCAAGCGAGCTTGACCCTTGGTGTACATAAATATAGCCTTTCCATTAAGGTCTCTTTTCTTTTTGCAGTTGGCTGCGTGGCTGGATCAAGTGGACTTCGATGAGTCAATTAGCAGCTGCAGAGAGACGAATCCTTGCTTGTAAGTTTGTTTTCCTGCTCTTTTACTTTTCCTTCCCTTCTCATCCTTGTCGTTTTATACGCTCGTATGAGCTCATGTTCTTCTGCTGCCCCTCCAATGCCTTTCCGAATATGAAGTTGCCAGGCCTCCGACGTTGTTGGGGTAACGCTGTCAATTCCATGCGAAGTTTTTTCCCCAGGATCCATAACGACGGAAGTGCAAAAGCAGTAGTAAAAATATGCGGGAAATAGGGGGAGGAATGTAGAGTAAAGAAGCGTATATGGGTCTTCAGCAATTCTGCAATTGGTTATAATCGTTACGATTGTTATGATATGATGAATATAAGTAATAGTTCGAAAGGATCTATTCAGTGGTGACGAACCTTTGGGTTGTGGGCAGAATTATGGTATTTGTGTGTGTGTGCGTGTGTGTTTGTGCGTATGCAGCATGTGGGTTCAGTGAGGCATCTAAAGCGGAGGTCCACGTGTTTCCGGTCTCTCAAAGTAAATTGTGCGCAGACGCTGCTCTGTATCCCGTGCGTGTATCCGATCTTTTGTTATTATAGGAAATTAGGCTAGTGGCTGATAGGACTGTGGATTTGAAATTGATTCCGTAATGGATGTATATATAAAGTCTGCCTGATCGCGCTCTGGAAGTCCTCCAGTGCTGGACGATAGAGATCAGTACTATAGATGGATGATCATTTATACAAATGCAGCGCTGAAAAACAATAGGAGTACATAATTCTGGAAGTGGGAAACGAGGGACCGCAACAGTAACTACCATTATTATTGGCACTCCTTCCTAACTTCTGCAAAATTCATTCATCCCTTGAGGAGGGCATGGCTATGAGCGTCATATATATTTTCCTATTCAGATATGTTGTGTGTATTTCCTTTTGAGATTTAAAAATGTCAAGGAATTGTCGCAGTTTCCGATGATGTGCACCACGAATCTCGCCTTTGAAGAAAACATGCTGAGCATCTCCTGAACCTCTGTGATGATGATAAGGAAGGAGACGATTTTAAGTTCATATGAGCATGAGGAAGTGGTGGACAGAGGACGAGGATGTGGAATGCAACAGCGCAATAATGTTTTCATATCTCAAACGCAAACTGCGTCGAATTATTTCGCAATATTTCTTCTGCACGTTGGAACTGGTGCCCATCTGAGGCATGACTTCAGGTTGGTTCTTCGGCTTGCTGTACGTATATGACACGACGTGATGACGATGATGTGTCATTTTAATCTGAACGCAACAGGGATTCGTGTGGCCGTGGTTTCCTCCCCACTCTGTCCGTCCGACTACGTATCTTATCAGGGCAATTTAGAGACAAACAATAGAAGATTATGGTTATATAATCTTTCGCAATTCGGAGTTCGTCTCACAGTCACTTCGCATGGATGAAGTGGGGCAAAAGCGTTTTGTCTTCAGGGACGCTACTTGAGTGCTGGGGCTCTGGAACTTTTGATGTAACGTGATAAGCTGATGTAGTGCTCGAGCTCTCTTGTATTGCTTGAATCATGAGGACAGTCCACGTTTCACACGCTTCGCAAAAGTTTCCTTTACGCATATCATCGTGCAGACGCTGGTGTAAAAAGTGCGACGTTTCTCGTGTAGCCTCGGGATGGTAGGGATCTGGAAGCAGACGCAGTAGTATACTACTCATACAACTTGTAAATTGTCATGACTCATATGAGGGTAAACATTACTGTAATGATATGTGGATATTCTCAAGGTTTTCTTTACGATGCCTATCAGTCACATAGCTTAAGGCAAATGCATTGGTGAATGTTCTATATGACTCATAAATTTCGGTGTTGGCGGAGGGACACGAATTTTCTTTGTCCAAGACGGAAGATTACATGTCGGCTCTAAAAGTACATATAGTGTGTGTTAGAGGATGTCATGTACTGTATGCCGGCACTACATGATTCGTAGGATGGGGCTTTTAGCCTTTACAGGCCCAATCAGTGCTACACAATGTTAACACTAGGAGAAGGATCATCGTCAATTTTTGAACATCTCCAACGGCAATGTGACGTTGGCGCTGGGCTGGGATTTCCAGTCCTCAACATTTGCAATTTTTACACATGAGCGTAGATGAGCTTGGTTTGACATCATGACTTGGAGTTTTTTAAATCAAGAAGAATAGAATAAAATTTTGATTACGAAACGACACGAGGTAATTACTTGGACACAAGCCATATAGACCAGCCTGTGTAGTGTGGTGACTGGTGACCAGGGGGCTCTCGGTTGGCGGATGTCATTAGCGGTGGCACGTTTTTGCTCGTTGACGGACGTATGTTATTCGTCATTTATCTGACGAAGGATTGTATATTAGACTTATATAACGTGTTCGGGAATGATGACGTGGATTTTTATCTGTAAAATCAAAGGAGTCATAAGCAAACACCCAAGTACAATTCAACCTCCACAGCTTGTGAGGGCTAGACCTACTGTGATGTTTTTCAGTTGTGTATGCTACCATGGTGTGGTTTGGAGACGGTGTTAGAGACACTGCATAAAGTATTGTTGGAGGTAGCGAAAACTACCGTATAGGAGATAGCATTAGTAAAATTTTCCAAATATCTCTGCTATATATACTATGAGTTGAAGATTCCCGTCGTGGAGAGTTCTTGCACTAATTAAGAGAATGTGCAATGTTCAATAATGAGCAAATGGTGCATATTTAATGGCATCAAGGCGAACTGACTGAAAAGTTGAAGGGACCTGCTTCCATTTTTTTCCATACTCAAAATGCACCATTTGCGCTGTATGGTTATCTTGAAAGGCTATTTATTTAGAAATACAATCGGTCAGGCTCGGCTTAGCGGAATTGCCCATAATAGTTGTAGTCGAAAGTGCCCGTACAGTTGTGGTCTCCGAACCCAATTCATATTAATTGCCGTGCTTCTAAGCACTCAACGTCCATTATGTCTCTCCGTTTATTAGTACTCAGAACCCCCAGGTTACAAATCCCAGAGGATAGAAAGGATTAGAAGTTTCTGAAGGATTACCAGTTTTTTAAAGTTAATCGTTGAGAACTCGAAAGACGAGACCAAGTTACCCCTCGCAATTCATGGAGACTAGTGCATCGTCTATTGGTCGCGTCCATTCGACGAGCGGTTCCACAGACCGAAGAGCAATGCAACTAACCAAAATAACACCGTTGTTATTATATTACGCAAGATTAGTAGAAGATTAACCGGTTGAGTTGATACTACTTCATGCAATACCAGATTTACTCGCCGATTGCTCTGAAGTACCTCGTGTGCGTATACCTTGATATACGTACATGTGTATAAGCAGGGAGCAAGTTTTTACTATTTTGTGGTGACGTCATACCGTAAAAAATTTAATTTGTCCATGAGGCGTAATGCCCTGTTTGACTTTCTGTTTATGTGACTTGTCAACGTTACTTTGTATGTTAGAGGAAAATATTAGTTTTTGTGATTAATATGTGCAAACAGAAAACCTAGCGGCTCTGATCGTTTCTGTCCACAAGCAGGACTTCTCCGTTGTTTTGGTTTCTCTGTAGCCATAATTTGCTTAGAATTGGGGAGTTGATCCATTGTAAATATTGGTTCTTTTCTGAGTATTTACATTTGCGATTTAAAGAGGAATAGATGGTAGATTCAGATTTGACGTGATCGCGGTTCAGCTGTTGGTTCGAAGACTGGCGGATGTTTTCCGATAACTATTTAGACTTCCAGCTATTTATGAGGCAGGGAAGAACGTGGCCGTGAGATGTGGTTCGGTATTATAAGACATGTAATGCATTGGAGTGTTGGATACTTAGGGTTTCAAGATTTGGGTCTTTGATTGTTTCACTGAGGTTTTGATTTGATTTTCTTTTTTATTTTTGCAGATGTTAAAACCCAAATCATAAGTCGGTATGTGAATGTGGGGCCGGTGGTAGGCTCAGAAGACTGTAAGATATGGACTCTTTCAATGAACGAGAAGTCAGAGAAGACTCCGTTGGTTATGCTTCATGGACTGGGCTCGGGCGTGGCGTTATGGTGCCTGAACTTTGACAGTTTGGCCAAATCGAGACCAATATATGCTTTTGACTTCTTAGGTAAGTCGTTTTTGGTGAACATTGATGTTGTGTTGATGAGAAATGATCGTCGGATTTAAAAACAGTAAAGTTCATGGGTAATGATAAAATATGTTAAATTATTGTACATGGTATCTCTGCTGATATAGGTTTTGGTAGAAGCTCCCGACCCAAATTCAGCTCAGATGCACTGGAAGCAGAACGTGAATTGGTAGCGTCGGTTGAGGAATGGAGGAAGGAGATGAATTTGAATCGTTTTGTACTCCTGGGTCACAGTATGGGTGGGTTCTTAGCCACGTCCTATGCAATTCGGTACCCTGAAAGGTATGTGTATGTAGCATGCGTTTAGCCCGTATAGATTTGGATGTATGATTTATTTTGAACTTTAGAGTTTTCCTGTTTCAAAACGGAAATGAGGACTTGTTTTCATGTTTCAGAGTGTCACATTTAATTTTGGCGGATCCTTGGGGCTTTCCGGAAAAACCACATGATGCTAGCCAAAGATATCCTATCCCATTGTGGGTCAAAGCCATAGCTTATGTTTTGCAGCCCTTGAATCCACTGTGGGGCATCCGTGTTGCTGGACCGATGGGTAAGTGACGCTGGACTTCCTCCTCTGTATTAATCCCTGTGAGTGTTACTTTTGAAAGTCCTTTCTCCGTTTCAGGGCCAAAGTTAATAGAAAAGGTTCGACCTGACCTCATCAGCAAGTTTTCGACATTAAGCGAAAGTGAAGATGTGAAAATAGCGGAATATATTTTTCACTGTAATGCACAAAATCCCACGTAAGTACAGAATGGTGTGACTAGGGCAGATAAGTGTGCGTAATATTAAATGACAATTTGCTGTTGGATATGTAATAGGGGAGAGGCTGCATTTCACTCCATGATGTCTTCTTTCGGTTGGGCCAAATTTCCCATGAGTAAACGAATCCCAGAGTTGGACAAACGAATAGGATTAACCATGATTTATGGCTCCAGATCCTGGGTAGACCACTCCCCGGGTAATCTTATTAAGCAGTTGCGGGCAGATTCGTACGTCAAAGTCGAGGTAATAAACATGAAGAGAGTCTAGTGTGGATAAAGGCCTACTGGCGACTGGAAAAGGCTATTCTGTTTCAGATTATCCAAGGAGCTGGACACCATGTGTATGCCGATAAGAAGGAGAATTTTAATGACATTGTACTGTCAGCTTGTGCGATCACAGATTCCATATCCAAAGAAGTTGATGGGATGAATCCAGTTCCTGAAAATGTTGAAATTATTTCCGCACCACAAGCTGGAGAGAAAATGGACAACAAAGTGGACCTTTCAGAATTAAATTCAACCAGTGCAACCTCGAATCTCAGCATGAATGATTCGGCAAAAGACCAGGTGCTGAGGGATTGAGTCACATGGATATTAGTAACTATTAGTATTGTTAAGAACGAATGTATGTTTTAAATGAGCGGACATTTATACCAATTATCGCTACAAATAACGATGCTTGGGTCTTCGTTCGTAATCTTAGGCGTGCAGTATATTGAACGACTATGGGTGCCTTGCCACTAAGTGCAAGTCACAAAATTATGGTCAGTGATAGTATCAGTCGCGCGGGGAAGAATTTTGCGACCGATTCCACTTTGTATTCAATCATTAATGACTTTCAATTAATTTTTCATCGATCGCTGTTTTTGATGCTCTAAAATCTGAGAAGCTGAACCTTCGAGTGCAATGTATAAACTTTATCAGAAACCATGAACGAGATAACTCGTAGAGTGCAGTCAGGGTAGTCATTTCACTGGGAAATCAGGATAATGGTGTTTACCAAGACGCACGTTACTTTCGGGAAGTATAATTTTTACAGAGTTTGGAGATTTCTGGGAAAATATTTTTACATTAGGCACCATTTTAGGCAGGTGAGCAATAAACATCGTGGTGACTGTCAGCGGTTTGATCATCAGTGTAACCCGTTGCCGTCGAGATTCGTTGTATTTGCAGTCGAGTGTATGAGAGAAGACTCGAATGTTCTTTTCCGAGTGTATTATACGGTTATATAAAGCGATGTTTGATTCGTTCTGGATGTAACGATGTAAGGATTTGAGAATGGATGCCGGAAGTAATGATTTCATCAAAACTATCCTGATTTGAACACCAGGAAAATACAGGAGCCCAACTTCAAAAGAATCCTTTAGTATGATGATGATGAATGAACATGAATCAAAACTTGATTCGCATTATCCGTCAAGCATTTCTTTTCAAAGCAGTTATGCTAATTTGTGTTGATATAAATGTACTGTTCAGTTTAATCGCTGTTAACTGAAACTACAATCAATTTCGTATCAGCGAACATGGATGATTTATTTCCAAGATTGAACATGTACTGGTGACAGTAGATGTCTAGACCCTTAATACTGGCAACCAGTTAGACTATGATGGGGGGGGTAGTATTGTTTTGAAAATCTGAACTTCTGGCATTCGATCCGATTCTGAATAAACTGCAAGTGTAAATTTCTTATCAGCTGTTACTATGCACTGTGAATTAAAGTAAATAAGTTAAGCATGTACAAAAATCCTTGTAGCACATATACTTGTCCACTAATAATTGTTTTGTTAACTTCTAGTACGTCTTCTTGACAGTAGATATGTATGCACTTTGTTCCAGCAGTTTATTTTTCTATTACGTTAATATTTGTGGTCATTATACTACAAGTCCAAGCTTTCCCTTATTCCACTGGATTGTAGGTTAGTAAAAGTAAAATGGCGGCCGCGCTCAAGCGCGTGCAAATGCCCTGAAACTAGTAAACTAGTGAACCGAAGGCAGTAAAAACTACAATATGCCGCTTCACGTAGGGTCATATTTGTCTTGTAAAGAAATATATCGGATGAATCAAAACGAATTATTCATGTCCCCTAGTGTTCTTCCTTCACCTCGGGATACTCGGGAATGCTTTAGTTTTGGAGACGTTTTTTGGATGCATAGCTTCCTAACGTAGCTTTTAACATCTACAAAGTGTAGTGTGGGGTAAGCACGTGTAGCAAGGTATGTAGCAGCGTTAGAAGCTTTAAGTAAAATTGTTGCCGCATCTCGCTTTGACTCTTGATTAAAATCATGAGCTAATGCGTGGAAATTGTTAAATGTGATTAAAACCGTTAAAGTTTAAATCGTGTTACAGCTTTCGTATGTTCTTAGTTTGTTTCGTTGCACATATTCACGAGCTAATAAAATCCCTCCTGTCCAAAACTTTTCTCTTTGCCATTCGGACGTTAATAATCATCCTTGCAATCTCTCGGAAGACTGAAGAGGAGGATGAGACGTTGTATACTTGCAAATTATACCTTTACGAGCCTTGCAGGTTCATTTTCCTCAGGGTTTACGTGCCATTGAGGCTCTATTCTAAGAAGGACACTATAGATGCAGCCTCGCTTCACAAAGGACAGAGGATAACAGCGCACAGAGTGTTCCATAATTATGGGTCACATTTATTTTCGATCTAGCTCTAGAGCAGGACCGCTCAAACTTAGAAAAATCGTGGCGGGAGCAATCGAAAGCTGAGGCTTCATAAATTTGTCTGGTATCATGCTCGTTCAAATCTGACAGGGAGTTCTCCAGTTTTAGGATGCGGTAAAAAGTAAAAATCACATGGTATTTTAGCATTGTCGTAAATGGGAACCTTTCCTACCGATAACTCCTAAACCAGATGGCGCAGAGATATTCGCAATTATACATTAGGTAAATCCCTTGCTGCAGCTGCGGTCGCATTGCTGTTGGAGGTACCTGAAGTCCCACCCCAACGTCCTGGGTAGTATGCGTGACTTCCGAGTGCGAAATTCTGGAACTTTAACATCCGATTTTCCGTACAATTTTAATGTACCAAAGGATGCCCCTTTGATGCTTTCAAAGCATTACCTACTACCAAACCAATGCATAATTGCCATAGATCCTAACATTTTGGTACACCCTGTATAATGATGTAATAAAATAAAACTTCGACGGGTCTTTTGGAAATGTATTTAATTTCAACTTTATTATCGCCACTTAAATGAAAATTCAACACAGTTATTTTGGGTTACGTCAAGCAATCTTTGAGAGAACAGTACACTGGCAACTGGCACTAGCTTTCAATCGGTTAAATAAACCGTGTCTAACAACAAGGAAAAGTTTACATCAGGAACGGCTTACATGGGAATACAAAGAAGACATGCTGTTGCAGCCAGCCGCAGTTTAAAATTAAAAAAGAACAAGGTAAGCTTGATAACTCTATTCGTAGTGGCGTCACTGGTCACAATTAATTCGCTACAACCGGATCCCCACTCCCGGCCTGTCAATAATTTGTAGAAATACTGAAGGAAACGGTGGTTCCTTATTATAAACTCACAGCACTGCACTGTAATTATAACAATAACAACTAAGCTATGATCTTTGCCTCTCCATCTAACACTATACACTGAAGCGACAGAGGCATACGGCCGGTGTGATTTTAAGCTTTATCTTAATTGCTAAGGCACCTGACCTGAACATGATGTAACGGCTTTGGTGGTATCCACGTATATATAGTTAAGAACATCTCTTTCGCATTTGCCATCGATATACCAACGCATCAATATTATTCCTATTGATAATGGTAGTAATAATAATTCAATTCCACTACTCCTTTTATCATTAGGGTAGAACGCCAATAATGGTGTGGACAAAATTTGGTTTTAGCTATACAAGTTCAAACCGTCATTTTTCTGGATCTAAAAGCCAAAGCCCTTCAAGCCTACATCCAGCCTATACATGGTGAGAGGCTACTTGAAACATGTACAATAACATTTGCTTTAAAAAAGAATATTACACGTATTTCTCCGCCGGAGTCCCTCCTCACCACAGTAAATTGAACTTATCTTACGAAAAAACACACACGGTACAATAACGTTCGCATCAAATCGCCAAAGTATTGGTCACCGGAAAGTCGACGTGAGGAAGTCAAGCTGGATATTCTTCCCCAACCTGTCATCTTAAAGTAGTACAATGGACTGGAGGAGTGGGTCCGAGGCCGAACGTAAATCACCATGCATCAGTGTAACGAACATCAACTTCCTTCAAGGCCGGTAGTTTGTCCCTTAAGTTTGCAAACGTTTGAGCGGACAAGTGTGTGCTGTTAAGGTTCAACTTCCGCAAACTTGTCATACCTAAAGAAAACAGGAAAAGAATGTTAGTATTACCAATCCACTTCGGCAAAGGCAAAAATTCTCAACGAATATACGAGTTATTTTGGACCATTACCAAAAATGCTCATCAAACACTTCCAAACACGAAAATTCAAGCAAATTCAAGCATAAAGCAGGGCCAATAGTCCCCAACCCGTCCAAGCATCGTCCGTAATTATGCCCACACCTAAATCGACCTTCCAGGGTTCATTAATCAAATTCGGCCATTACGACTATGGAGCAAGTTATCACCAAATCAAGTTAGGCACGGAGCATAAGTTTTTCGAGCCGGACAATGCTCTTCTTCTCAGTAGTTACATGATTTTACACTAATGATCCTGCGGGGGAGAAAATACTCTGGAGAAACTGACGCAGTTGTAGTGTAACATTCTACAACTTATTGCGAGTGCTATGCACTACGACGTCTACTGCCCCACAGCTGTAGACGATAGAGTCAGAAAAGGGTTCCAGAAACTTTGTGGGGCTAAGTCAGTCAATGTTTAAAAAGTCTGACTCCTCACGAAACTAATACTCATATCCTCCTGGCTTAGTAATAGTCTTCACTCAAAGATTAGTCTTGATAGGCCAGCAAGTCCCACAGGGAAACTCTGCCAGTGGAATTCGCTCTCTCCTCCCTCATTCCCTTCCCCGTTCTCCCAACTTTTGACCGTTTTATTTTCCCATATCATTCTCCTCTTTTACTTGCCCTGGTATCCTCTCTATTCCGGCTCATAGCCCCAGACTCCAGAGGCCCCGTGAATACTCTCCTTAGGGAACTGACAAAGGCTGAAGCTCTAAAAGGATCTTGATTCCGTGATTAGTTCAACGTGTAATATTAGCTACTAAAGGAGGTGGAATCTATCATAAGAGGGATCAAAACCTACATTCAAACCCCAGCTTTTCTCTCCTCTTCACTCATTCTCGTGATTACCTGCTTACACTCCTCACATACAGACAAACACAATCACTGTCCTCATCTGCTTGTGTGAATCAATAGCTCTTCATCAGAGAGCACTGCGCTATCTTCTATTGCTATACTTCCAATCTACAGAATCACTCTGGGGCTTGTTCAGCATAAGAGTTTACGGACACGGGCATATACTCTCAGAGGCACTAAAACACACGCACTCTACCAAACTTCCTCATAAAACTCAAAGTGTTTGGAGAACCCATGGTTCTAAGCGTTAATGAGCTTTGAACTTACAGGTCAGTGAAAGAAGTCCTCTATCAGTCACCGGAGTTTCACACAAGTTCAAAACTTGCAGATTTGGCAAATGCTCTGAAATCAAACTCAGGCCCCCGTCGCCGAACTGAAATCACAAAGAAAACGTTACTATTATTACTGTCACCATCATCATAGTTGTCATCATCATCATCTGCATCTTCTCAAAAGTCTTCGAAGAATCTCCCTTTGCATACCTTCACATAAGTACCTCCACCTTCGTGAGTGCTCGAAGGCACCAAGAAGTTACCCATTCCTTTGGAACGCCCGTAATTTCCCGTCGCATTCACCAGCACTACATCAAACTGTGAGTGGCCTTCCGTACAGCACATACTCTCTCCAATTGACTCAGTCAGACAGCCAACCACCAACGGTGGTTATTTTCTTCAAAATGGTTTTTACGACATCGTAATGGAAAACACTTTCCTTATCACTCCATCATCGCCCCCTCTGTCATCGCCATCGTCGCAGGCCGTTGTTTATACACCTAGAGGGTTTCGTAAGGTGATCGTAATAGCTACTTTACAGTAGCATTCGGCTCGAGCCATTCAGGGGAACGGACAGGAGGGGGACGGGAATGCAAAATCAGGAAATGGAATCATACTTACCATGCGGTGATAAAGGCCTATAGACACATACATTCAGTCCTTCACGAATCACGAGGCTAACCTCCTCGTCTGAAGCCAGTCAATGCAATCAATGAACGTCTTATCAATGCCAGGTCTTATACAATAGTATCGGCAGAGCTATAATTTCCCTCTCCTTATTCCTGCCAAGCTCACAGAGATCTTTTTAGAATTATTACGGCGGCTAATACTACTTCACATTTGAGCTGATCTCATGCACAATCCACACTGTCATCCCATCGTCCTAGTGTTTACTATCCCTTCCCATATTATGAGGACCTGCTCTTACACACAACATTATGCATTGGGGCCAGTACGATTCAGCAAGACTGAACAAGCTACTTCGTACTAAAATGTACCTTTGTAAAACTCTTTCCGTCCTTCTGGGAGAGTGGGGGCTTAAAATACTTTCTGTTAAATCCCGCTCAGTATAGTTAAAGGGCTTATCGGCCTATGCTACCCCACTATATATATATACATGCTTAAGTTGGAGGAGTATGACAGGATTAGTCTGACGGACTTTGTCAGAGGAATTGTCAGAGAATACGTAAAATCCAACCAGATGTCGGGACATAGAAGAACGTATACAATAAAAATTGATAAAGCGCTCCTTCACTGCAGCCGCAGCACTTTCAGGCTGACTTTATCCAGCGGGATAATTCAAACAGTTTGAATAGCAGTACCAGGGGCCCTCCTCCCACTACTATTCTATAGTTCTCTTTCCTACACGATGACACAGCATACAACATACGGACTTACTACTCCAACCAACAATGAGAGAGCTTCCAGGTGTAAAATGAAAATTTCCAGCTCGCTTCCGCCAATCTGATTAAAAAACTCCATTTAATGCTCCATTCTGTTTGGGATAATTCATGCATGAAATTAAACTCTAATATCTGCATTTTCGCAAACACCACACTCAACTATTTCCCCTACTCTGTCAGTGTAGGATATAAGTACCATTGTGAGTAGTAGCAGTGGGACGTCAGTCTCCACAAACTCGGCGGCATACCAGGAAAGCCCACACCTTCGCAACCCGCACGGTCGCACATGCTCACCCACTACAGCGCCCGCCGTCGTCCAAATAATTACAAATTCACTCCCGCCACTTCAACCATGACAATATGCCAGAGCGGAAGGCAGGAAAATGGGTACAGAACTCGAGGAGGGATGCGGTACAATGAGTAGTTTAGAAATAGGATGAGAGGATCTAGGGACCGGAAGTAATTTCCATTTGAATTTCCTCCCCTCAAATTAGGGAGAAGTTATTATTGCACCTTACAAATGATCCTCCTACCTATATGCCCGTAGAAGACTCTCTTCCGAGATCGTTCTACCTACCGCCAGGAGTGCGAGTTCCATCTCTGCCGCCAACAAAATTTCACAACCGCCACGGCTTCGGATACGAAAAATCAATCTCCATTAAAAGCTCAGGTAGAGAGCGGGAACGGTGGAGGATAGCAGGCCTCCTAACTTTCTTCGGCTAACTTTTCCCAACAAATTAGTCTCCCCCCTCCATCCAACCGACAACAACAGTGTAAATCGAATGAGAAGGCTACAGGAATCTATTCTATGGCTAACAAACTCCTGACAACTTTTTCTCATGGTTAAGCATGAGGTGGAAAATTCCAAGTAGCTCTGCCAAGTGCCCTCAACATTATTACGTTTTGTAGTAATAGTCACCGTTTCCTTTGCACACCCAGTTCCCATTACAGTGAATGCACATTGCCATATAGTATGAAAGAGAGAGTTTACAAGAATGGCAAACTATTTAAGCTCTCTAATTTCACAACAGATTCCGCCCAACACAGCCCACCGTGCTCCTGCTTCATAACCAAACTAATCTCAGTGGCGAGCACGAGCTTTTGGCTTATTTTCTTCCGACCGTCTAAAGACATACTCCCATCATCATCATCATCATCATCACGCTCAAAATCATCTTCATAATGCTCGGACGGTCTCTTCAACCAGAAATACAGGCGGGTAAGAAGAACTGGGGAGGGAAATGATGAGGATGACTGACGCTGGGAGGAACTAGTAGTGAAGCATGGCTATATATGAGCTCACAGCATTCCCAAGTATACTCACAGAGCTGCAATGTCGACTACCAGACAGTATCCCATTGATGCAGCAGACAACATAGAATACATCTGCGGCCTCATCCTATCCTTTCCACTCCAGCAAGGCCAACATTATGATATACTAAAGCTGAGCGGATTGATCACAATATCCCACTTCTGAGAAACTTCCTCACCTCAGCCATATTAATACTCATTGAAGCTCGTAATTTGAACAAGAACCGACATAGTTACCGAAACTCTATCCGCCTATTCTGGGAATAAGCCTTTAAAAGCAACTTTTTCTCTCCCTGGTTTGACGCTGAAGCCTTTAAAAGGGGCTTCACAATTCAGCCGCCGAAGAAGTGAAACTCCGCGCTCCGGCCCACAGCTCTCTCTCCGTCTAAAATAAACAGGAGTAGGACAACGAGGGAAGAGCCCTTCAACCGGGATAAATCCGTCCTATAAATTTCCCGGCTTTCACCTGTCCACCTTCCTTTGTAGTCATAATCACTTTTCTGTCGATTCCCATCCCCGCATTATCATGTGTAGTATGTGTGCTCTGTATCGGGGGATAGCATTTTCCGGAAAGGCTCTTCCGCCAGCTCCCCACTCCAAGTTTCCTACCTCCTCTGCCTAGCATATATGTATATACATATATGCATATATATAGAGAGAGAGCACGGGATGAGACTGCAAAGGAGATTTCTTGAGAGAGAAACTCGATGACACGACAAGGAGGAAATCTTTATTTATGATCCTTATAATACATACACATAAAAAAGGGAATGAGGAGAGATTTCCGCGCTCCGAGGTGTAGGCAAAGCGCTGGAGTTTTATGTGTACAGTGCAGCAGCTCCATATAACCGGCTCTATATAAGATGCTATTCTACAGAATACTTTCCCTTCTGCGGAGGGACGGAATATAGGATCGTAAGAGTTCAAAGTGCACGGTTCGGATTTCGCCCGGCATTGTGACTCTCTTCGGGGAGGATATGGTGCTTGGATGGGGCTAAATCCATTATTGCAAGGTCACCCGGAGAGGACGGTGCGGTGGAGAGGAATAAAATACAGTTCTGGACCCTCTTGCCTGACCCGTCTGTGGTACCCATGGTGGAAGGTAATCCCACCCAGGCTTCCCGCTGATGGAACCCTTTCAGAAGAGGACGGGGGCACACATGTGTGGGGTAGGTAATGAGTAGGTACAAAACTTTATTCCTGTCATGGATCCAAGGATATATGCTCCGCACACGACAGAGGATTTCCCCTCACAGGCTCCCGCCCTCGGCATAAGTGGGACCTCGTACCTTGTACTACGACTATGTTCTGGTTCGCACACAAACGCATAGCCATGCACATAAATGCACACTCCACCACAAGACGGTTCTCCCTCTCCGCACAAATGTGTCTTATAGGGCAGAAAAAAAGTGGCGAAGTACTACGCGGCTCGTGAAAGTAGCATGTACAGCTTGAGATGAAGAGAAGACGAGAAAGGAGAAGATGAAAAAGAAAAGTGGGCAATCTTACTTGGGTGGACCAAAGGTTGAGATAGCGGAGAGAAGGAAGTTTGATTAATTGTTCCGCACAGGCACTGGTCACCTGGGTAAAGGCTAGACTGAGGCACTCCAGGTTTCCGAAGGAGCCAAAGCTGAGGAGCTTGGCCAGGTCTGCATCCGTTGCACGACTCGGCAGAGTTAACTTTCTTGGTCCTCCTTTCTGCTGCTGCAATTTCACATATCAACAACGAGTCATGAGAAGAAATCAACTTACTTTGTACTACGGATTGTAACTCAGGTACAACCTCGATACTACGCACGTCCCAGGATGGGGAATTGTGAACCACATTAACGAGTGCCCGTGCTAACAGGAAGATTAACGTGGGCTTTGAAGATCATGTTGTGAAAATTTACTACTCCTACTATCGCAAGCCTGTAGTAGCCGAAGCTGAATAAATGAGGTTCAACTGTACACATGGAACTCAGGATTTTCTCCTCAACTTATACACGAGCAGAAGAGGTATACATACACTTAATGCACTTAATAAACCACGGCATACCCGGGAAACACACACAGTTCAACCACTTACCTCGGCCTCACTCTCACTCTATAACTAAATCCACACTTGGGACGGTTCTTGGTTGATTACTGCAGTCTTCAACCAAGAAACAACCTCCATCCAACAAACCAGCAGAGTATACTTTTGCGCGTTGTAAAGCTGTGACCATGTTAATGGAGTACATAAGGATTTTCACGCGGAGGACTGCTAACACCCGGTTACTGTTCCATATATGGACGCTGCCACAAGACTTCCTTCATACGTCTCCTTACTCGGGCGGGGTAAAAGAGCTGCGAGTAGGAATATTTGGACAACTACAAGTGACTTTGAGACCGGAAAAAGGGCCTGGAAAATTGGAATTACATTCCTTGCCAAAGCTAATGGCTCTCTCCTAGTGTTCGCAGTCTCCCCCAGCCATAACACTACACTCTCGTCGCATGACGATTTCCGGGTAGTGGAGGCGCTATCTTTTATTACAGCCATAGCGAAATATTTCATAACAAATTTTCCTCTTGAATTTTTACGACTTCATTTTTCACTCCCAGATTTATGTCCTCCAGTTCCATCGAATTCAATGACCGTGCCGTAAACTGTGGAGTTAGTCCCCATCCTCGTTCTTATCAGGATCATCTCCGCCCCTACATACATCTCCTCCCAACAGACTCCCCCGCCAGTCTCCTCTTTCAAATTATTGCGAAATGGGAGCGGATTTGGAACTTTCTGTCTCAAAACACACGCATGAGGAGGACTAATTCCAGGGTGGTGGGTGGCAACGGGAAGTAAGCTCGAGTTAGACGAAGCGAGGGAAGAGGACCTTGTCTTTTCCAGCAGCACATCACGCCATTTTCTCTGCGAGAAGGGGATGTGAGATGGAGAATGAGCTGGTGCATTCCAAACGCCCGGCGTTCACCATAGGGTCTCAAGCCGGTTCTCAAAGCCAGCTGCTGTTCACTATAGGCCGCCCAACGGGTGACGCCGGCCTCCTCAACAGGGAGAGACAAATGGGGAATTTTAAAGGACCATTCTTCAGAAATATTTCCCATCATTTTGAGCGGGGCAATAAAACATGGAAAAGTTTCGGACACGAGGAGTAAATACAGGCTAACACTTTAGTGGCCGGCTAAATGTCCCCCCGAATGTGTGAGTTTTTACATTGTGAGGAGGAAGTTTTCGCATGACAAATATATATCTGGAAGGCACGTCAGGACCATAAAATTTTTCCACGAAACCTTTTAAAGCTACCTCAATTTCCCTTTCCCAAATTAGTACAAAAACTCTCCTCCGTCAGCAGCATCTGCCTCTGCCGTGAAGGCCAATAATAAGTTCGTGTCTCTGCAGAGAATTGCCCCACCGTTCAATCCTTCACTGCCCTTTTATTCCAAGGTCTGACACTGTGCTTTGATCAGGTGATTTCACCCAGTAACCCCCCATCAGCCATCTGGTTTCCAGTATTTGATCAACAAAACATGGCCTGCCGGCCACAGTAACTACGGTGACGGGGAAATGGAACGAAGGAAGCAACTCGAAATTTCTCCCCTAGGCATCCTCCATCCCGTTTGATTCGTGCCTCTCTATTTTCACCGCCCAGTTCTGTGCACGCACACCCTCACTCTTTTCTCCCATCCTAAACAAGTTAGATTGAATTAAAAAACTTTCTACCTTCCCCAGCGAGACAAGTACCTATATAGTTGTACGCAAACAGAATCCCCCTACTGTCCCGAGCATTCCATATAAGACGGAAATCCATTTAGCCCTTCACTCCAACTTCCTTTTTTGGGTGAGAAGTTTTAAACGAAATTTAACTTGTTGACTCTACCACCCATGTGGGAATACATGAGTCCAGGCATGCAGGAATCCTGTAAGAATCTCCACTAGATTTATATACTGAAACGAAACACGTTTCTTTGGCAAAGAATGAACACCTGATCAAAAATTGGAACTTGGGAGCACACAGCAAATCGGGCCCGGACTGGATTCAATGGAATCACAATCATGAGGGGGGGGGGCGATGAAAGATTTCGAAGTTCCCACATATTCCAATTTTCTTTCCGGACCAGCACCTTCTCCACCCTGACGTGACTGTATTCTCCTATATGATCTTCCTCATCCTCCGCTTCGAACTTTCGACTGCCATTTGATGCACTAAGAAGGGATCCAAGGTCAACCTGCTCTTCCAGTGCATAAAAAGGACTAAATATTTACATTTACATGCACGATTATAGCTACATGTGGGGGACAACAAGACTTTTACGATCATATTGCTCTGTACCCGACGGGGAGTTCGTGTGTGTGTGTAAGTGTGCGCGTGCGTGTGTGTGTGTGTGTGTGTGAATCTGACTTGCACTGGCAAAACGGGCACCGTGGTGAGACTACTGTAAAGAGAGGGACGTACCAATTCCTTCAGATGAAGCTGTCGACTACAGAGAGCAGCATAATTGGCACTTCCGGTAGGGGTACTTTGGAGTGTCGTGGCGATCTGAACACGCTGGTCATCACTCTGGACGATTTTCCATTCGAGTAGGAGGCAGAGAGCCTCCTGAGCGGCAGCATGTTCCCTTAGTGCCAACAACAAACAACTTCCCATTAGCTTCGCACCCAGCTCCATAAGAAATCGTTTCCTCCGGCAGCAGCAGCTCAGCAGTCTTCCGAGCTGAAATGAATCAATAGAGGGCACATGATTAAACTTTTCGTAGGGATCCATACGATCTTCAAATACAAACGTCATTAATATTGGACAACCCAGCCCGAGGAGTCACCGAAAGTGTTAGAAAGTCACCAAGTGCCTCATCCCCAATATTTTGGGCCACCAAAAGTGAATACAAAACCGTGTTATTGTACTACTACTGTATGTGGGAGCGGGAGTCAGACGTCTGAGGGTGACTAGACCTACAACCCAACCCACACATATGCCGACACACACACACTTACACACACACAAACATTTCCGCGCTATTGTCAAACAACATTTTTGGGGGAAGGGCAAAGGAGATCACTGTACATAAAAGCAGAGAAACATAAAAGAAGCTTGTTTACGGTACTACCATCATCTAATTCACTCCCTCTTATTCTCCTTCTTCATATTTCTGTGCGGGAGCGAGACAAGAAAGAGAGATAGAGAGAGAGAGAGAAAGAGAGAGAACCTTCATTCTAGCTCTCGCTGAGAATGATTATTTTCAGAATTTATTTCCCGCTTTATAAAAGTGCACACGCTTGGAACAGTTAATAAATTCTCCTCCCAGTAAATAGCTTCTCTCAAGCCGAGTGGGTGTGACAGGGTGGTCCGTATCGTGCGGAAACTGACATTGCACCCGCCCCATTACTCTGTTGGAGGCCTCAGGCAAGGGGCCTCGCCCCCCTGAATTTCTAATAGAAATGTCAATTAGCCGTCCTATCATATTAAATTACAATTTGTAGCGCGTACACCTTTCAAACTTAACGCCCCTCAAGCGGCAGGGATCCTCGTGCTGAAGCACCTCTCGAGCCAGTCTGGAATATACTGGAAGATATGAACAGATGTTCCCCGCAAACAGATCCTCATGCAAGAACACATAAAGCATATGAAGCCAGGACGTAGTGGGAGATTATAATGGAAAAACTGACTCGCAGATGCTCTACTATACGACTGCTCCCGACACTTCCCAACTCGAGTTTTCCTGAGATGAGCGGAGTAATTATCGTTACCCTTTACGAGCCAGTACAACACCACGGAATGTTCAACAATGCGACGGGATATATACTGTATATTCCCCGGGCTTTAGTCATCTCTCCTCAGAACCTTCTCCAAGCACGGGAGAACGAACTGGACAGCTGAAATAGGAAGGGGCTACCACGGTCGGGAGAAGGGACGGGAACCACAACAATAGATGACTAAAACTTTGTTCATTAGTTTATTTTCCACCGGCGGTGAGCTACTGATTCTCTCCGTATGCCGCTTAACTCCAACCTTCGCTCGTTCTTCATCCTTTTCTTCTTTACTTCCTCCCCGATCCCAAATAATATCTCATAATCATAAACCATGTAGCGAAATCGTTACCGTAGCTCTTAAAAAGCGGATCACAAATCTCCTTTCAAACACTTTTACGACACATCATCCGTCTTCCTGGAAAACTGATATAACGGCTTCTCTTTAAGTGACCCACGGGAGGAAAGTATTACAAAACCCATCCTTTCGCATTCACATTACTTTCCCTTGACAAGGAAAATGTACTTGTACTATAGTTCCGAATCGTTTCTACATAGAGGACGCTTACAAAAAAGGTAGCTGTCACTATATCATTCCAAAAGAGATGTATGCACTAGTCATTGGGGAGCAACACTTGGACTTTGACAGGCTTTGAATGGGGTTGAGAAACATTGTATGGAAAGATGTGGAAATTATGGGACAAAATAATGGCTCAGAATCCCGCGAGCACTCTTTTAATTTCAAGAGAATTATCGCCAAGTCGGGGGAAAGATGAGTTGTGGCTCTCCCACTGACTGAGGAGATCTGCCTTTTACTAAGCCCGGCGGATATAGTAAGAAACAACAGTATCACATGGTCAGTCATACCCGACGAGTGCTAGAACCAAATGGAACATTACATATCCCCGCACGATCGGCAGCCAGGCAGGTTAAAATGGCCCTACATAATCATTGCCCCAGCTCCAACATGAGCCGTCCAGTTATGGCTCCAGGGTTTCTCGAAGGCAGATAAGCTACGGTGGATTACTTTAACTCAATACTGTATAGTGTCCTCGACAGAGACCCACTGGGATTTTACTACCATTAAAGTTGCGCCCTCGCGTCTCTTACGAACCTTGGAGGAGTTGGAAGGCCAAACGGCATGGCCTGCGCCAAACATTTACTCATAGCAGCGAAACCATTGCATTGGATGCGTATGCATGCACATGTGTGTATATGCAAGCGCCTGATCTAAACAACTATTAGGAGCTGAACTTAAATAATGTACAAGGTGAGGCGAGTACAATCATCTATAGATCTATATCATTTGTATGAGAAAAGTCTGGGACTTACCATGAGACCCCATAATTCGCCGTTATCGGAACAGGCCATATTGGAAGTGGAGTAGAGATGAAACCAGCCCTCCTTCCCGTCTCGGATTCCCATCACCATTTGATGAACATCGCACCGATTGTCCGATCCTATCCGCCTTATCACTGACGACAGGCTCCTGGAGAGAAGGAAAAAAAGTAACATGGGAACAAATTAATACTTCGCCTTTTACCGTTTCTACTTGAGAACATAATATGGTGTGCGTATACATGCCACTCATGGGCAGAACGGAAGATGTTTTCGAATCTTCCGAAGATGAGGTTTAGCTTGAACAGCTCTGCGTCAATCTGCTATCTCTACGGTGATCTCACAGATATCTGCCAGCCGACGGCCTTTTTTATGCCCTTCGGTTTCTACATTACATTTGCCTTGCAGTCACGCAAACTAATTGTTGGGGACGGTTAAGTGAAACGTGGCAACATCTTCCGTTGTTCGATTTCCCGCAGCTGGCAATGGTTTGACCTCAGAAGAAAGCATTGCCACTTTTACTCAAGCGATTTGGGTGAACAAATGTGGAGGTGTTGAAATGGGTTTGAATCCTAATGGACTTGACTGGCTCACAATATTTTCACAAAGAATCACTGTCCATTCAACCACTTTTAATACTCCAGATCACAGGAAATCGTTATAACTGTCCCAGGATACTGCTGGAATGTGAAAATTGAATTAGTTTCCGATCGTCGGAAAAGGAAAGCTTTTCCCGCGAGCATTAAAATCGAACCAGCTCATGGCTGATGTCCATTCTAGAATGAAAGCTACATTTTGCACAATTACAAAAATTTACAGCCAGACGCATATACATCGAGTCAAACCCTTGGAACTCTAAAAAGCCCCCTCGTATCCCCCACTCCACTGACATTCACACAAAGTATCATGATATTAACCCTCGAANGCCCCCTCGTATCCCCCACTCCACTGACATTCACACAAAGTATCATGATATTAACCCTCGAACCATACAGAGTTATCTTTTCATGGTTCATCACGAGCAGTATAAAGCAAATAATTGTATCAGAAGTCAAAAAGATTGGCCCTAATTATCTACCCGCCTTCCTCTGCGGCAAAACTGACAAATTAGAAGCAGATAATCTGTGCTGAAATGATTCGCTATAAACTTCCTACTTTGCCATTTTCCATGCTTTCTTCCTGCAAGCAATCCCTTGGGAAGGAGGCTTCAATGGCAAGCCCCAATGTGAGATGCAAATGGCATCCTAATAATTCTTTCCGTCGTAAAGACTCCTCCTATAATATCTCCACTCTCACACACATCCTCGTCCAAAACTCAAGCTGGGTGTACTCAAAGGGTTGAGATGGCACCAATTCGTAGCCAACTCCACAGCTCAAGTTGTAAAGTCAGTTCCTCTCTCTCTCTCTCTGTCCTATCTTACCCTCCCGCTATTTGCTCTAAAATCGGAGCCAGCAAGATCTTTCGAATACGGCAAGCACAAAGATAGGATAAAACGAGCCAGATGCCACTTATTTACTAACGACGACGACAGTGTAGGACGAGGAAGGAGCTCACTCCACATGGTAAGTAAACCGAGGGTATCCTTGGAAACCCCTCATATTTAAACTGGGAATGTGAAGAGGGGATCAGACATGAGTACGAAATTACAATTAGTTTCGTAAATGGCCACTTTATCACAACAGCTCTCCAGTTGCTCGGATGAAAGCATTCCGCCTCAGATCATCCTCAACCGTCACTCGTTTTCATTTATCCTTACTTCTTTTCATTTTTCTGGCATGATTCGGGTTTTCTTTTGGCAAGAATCTTAATTGAGGTTACTACGGCTACCGCCTCGCCCTCTTAAATCACTACTTGAGCTCAATTTTTCATATTTTCCAAACGAGCCACGATATCACCCGTCTTATTACTGTATACAATATACAGTGTCATCCATAATAAATAACATCACTACCATCAGAGAAATAGTCCTGCTGAGGGAGATTTCAGCTCTGTACCGGTCAAAATGTGAGGAACAGAGGATGTGGAAGTCGCCTTTGCATTCACATCACTCCTTTTCATTTAGCCAATGACACTATGAAAGCCTGTCACATCCTCCTCGTTTAATTCAAAGTCAAGCCTATATATCTCTTGTGTGTACGAACTCCTCCGTGGGCAAACATAATGTTCGCATCTCAATTCCGAATTTATTATATACAACAGGAGGCGAAGCGAGGGAAAACAGGTGGCTCGTACTATGGGAGGCTCTCAAGGAGGCTTTTCAAGCAAGCTAAAAGGAGGACGGGAATTTAGATACATCCAAGGAGAGGGTTTTCCCCCGAGACAGAATATCATTATGGAGTAAGAGTTTCACAAAGTTAGTCTTGTCATATATCTTTCCCCCATCACTCGTGAATGTGTAGCATTTTGGTGAGTTGCACAAGGCTCCTCCTGGATGTGTGCACAAATATATGCACGTGGCCTATCCATCCAACCACCCATCTCTATAGCCCCGTGCTCCCTCTCGCACACTCACACGCAGCCTAGTTTTTGTGGTTAGGGTCCCGCTCTCTCGATACAAGAACCCTCATTCGTTAAAGATCGTTAAAGATGCTCTCTTCTTTCCCCGGCATTATATAATGCATGTAGCTGCCAGTTCCCCTCCGTTCCCAGCGCCTTTCCGGAACGAAACTCAAGATGACACAGTCAAGTGTGAGCAAAAGTTGTAACTGATGACAGTCATTGGTTTAATGAGACGAGTCTACTACTTTCTCCCGCATCCTTCGCTTTCTCCCTCTCATGTTCAAGTATGAAAGCATAAATATATTGCATACGGACTGTGGCTGAGCAGCAATCCCGGCTCAGGGGTTGGTAAATCTTCAAGCATTTCCCCACTCCCAAATCATAATATTTACCCGTTACGCCAGACACATTTGATCACATCATACAACAAAGATCCGCTGTACCTAATAATGTACAGTTTACATACACAACGTGAGGACTTCTCCAACCCATCCTTCAATCGTTCAGCTACATCCATCGATTACCCGGGAGGAGTTCCTAGGGACAATATCCTC
>WJFA01000715.1:0-30670 GCA_009870155.1 Pseudobourletiella spinata
TGCTGCTCCAAACTTCTACTGTCAACAAAAGAGTAGGAATAATCAGCATTATTATGAGGTTAATATCACAATCGCAGTCAACACAGGATTCGATCAAAGGCTTCCTTCCGCACTGCTCTCGTAGCCGGCCGCCACGGCAACCTATAAATGCCACCGTTACCCGCAGCCGACGTGCTAAGAACTCGGGTGGGAACAGTGAACATGAGTGAGTCAGACTACTATTAGCTCCGATTGAATGCGAGAGTGAAGGCATTTAGACTGGTGTGCATAGATGCATAGATATACATGTATATATATGTATATATATATACATATATCCCACCATCCATTCATCACAAAAAGAACTGGTGAATAGGGCGCCCGCTCAAAAGGAAACAACTAAACAAAGATGAAATTGAAACCCGGCTTTGTGGTGTAATAATAAGATATTTATTAAAGCACTTTCGCTCTCTCTCTCTTCGCGTGTGAAAAAATAACCTATGTCTACTGCCCAGCCGATACGTCACAGACTGACACGGACGCACAAATACAAGTGTATGCTGTGTGTCTTGTCATTTGAAAATTCGTCGGGGCTAAACAGGGAGAGAGAGAGATAGAGAGGGGCGCTATGATGATGACGGCTCATATTTCTATTGTAACTGCGCAGGGAAGAAGAGAATGAGCGCGACTGCGTCCCATTACTTTTTCCCCAGTGTGTACATATGACTCCCTCTGTGACACGAATACAAAGAATCTTGTTGCCATCCAAACCTGAGCAAGCTCGTAAGATAGACCAACATAAAAACAACAACAACAAAAACAACAGCACGGAGGTCGTAAAAATAAAAGGGGTCACTGTCTCACCACTTATGACGAGGCAAAGGTTGGAAACTTTAGATTTTCAATGGTATTTGAACGGCGTAAGAGGGAAAAAACCGTCAAAAATCCGCTCCTTGCTTGCGAGTGCATATGTCTGTGTGTCTTAATGCGTGGAAGAGAATATACTCATTTCACGGAAAGCGGGAAGTTGTTGAATGAAACCGTGTAGTTTTTAAGGCATCACATCATCATCGTCCCATCGTCCCAATCATTACGACAGTTGTGTCACAGGGAACTGATGAAGCATGTACTGGCGTTATGAGCGGCTAAAGGGGCCCGAATGGTGAAGAGGCTTAATGAAAATGTGCACAAATGACCCATGTATCCCACTTGATAATAGCAGATTTGAGCATTATACCCGTCATATTTACCCGGGACTTGTCATAGTCGAACCATACAGGGGGATTTTTTCTCCGCAGGAGCACACACACACTTATATATGTATACATGCACACAAATATGCACACTTGGACGAACTCAGCTTACATACGCCCGTCCATTCAGCCTCTCTGACTGAGTCAATTACCCACCCCGCTACCATTCATTCCCCTACCACATGGACAAACCAGAGCCGTGTGGCTTACGGTCTTTTCCTCCTTCTCCGTATAATGCATGCATGTGTGTGTAGCATCGAGTTTTAAAATCGGGCCAATGCATTCAAAGCCGCAGTGCACCATTCGTTCCGGCCAGGGATTCATTTACCCATTCGTACAAATGACTGGGAAACCGGGTCGGTAGCGACGGGCGAACTGAGGGGACACACACACCCTCACACATCTCCGTCAAATCCCAACGACGGTTTACTAGAAGGCATTACGCTGATGAAGAGAAAATGAAAACCCGGCTCGTTAAGTGCCGATAAAAAGGGAGCGCGCGGGAGGAGTATCCCTGTAGGAACTGGAACGAGATGGCATAGAGTACGCACTCCGCTCCGCACTCCACTTGACTCACTTGAAATTAGTACAGATTACTCATTAAGCTTTTGAAATTTGTCATAATTTCCCCTGTCATTATCACATTTCCGTTCCCTAATACAGGCTCTCAAATGTAGGGGCTCCTGGAGAGGGCCTCCTCATCGCAAAAAAAAACCTTTCTGCGCACTCACATATTTACTATATCATGTAATAATGTATATACATAAAATTTACAAGGTGCATGAATTTGCCCTGGTATATTACACGTGATGCGAATCCAAGAAGTGTACCTATATTACATAAGGTGAAACGCGCGCTGGGTTCGCAATTTTTGACATTTGTATTAAACACGCTGAAATGTCTTTCTATATTTGTATTTTAAGGCTGTAAGGGCTATGGCCGGGGCCGGATCAATAAATGATATAGCTAATCTAATCCAATACTGGGAAAGCAAACTGGCTTGAAGGGAAGAACCATTGACCACCAATTTCGCTAATTTCCTCTCTATCTCAGTGCGTAGGACGTTATAGTAAGGTTAGGAAGGAGGAGGGATAGTGGAAGTGAGTGTGCATGTACATGTGCATGTGTGAGCGTTTGAGTGACATGTGAAATCGGCAATGATCCTCTTTTGTGGCAGCATCCGTTTAATCAATCCACATAGATTTGCCAAAGTGCTCTGTGAAAAATCACACCTGTCATCAACTGCGGGGCAGGACCATAAATTTTCGGCCCTTTGGGTGCGCAGAAAGTGAGTGGAGAGAACATGCATAAATAATCAATTAAAAATTAGCCACCATGTAGGAGAGCAGGATCCCTCGCCCAGCTCAGAGTCCACACAGCACAGAAACATCCTTCACTCGCGTATGTGTACGTGTGTGTGCGCTTGTGCATACGTGTGAGTGAGTGAGTGCTAAACTTCTTGAACTTGCCCCTCCGAACTCCTGCCAGTTACCAAATAATGACCCTAGCCTAATACACGTATTCGCACTGCAGTATATCACCTCGTAGCAATGAACTCCATTTCGGCTACTTCCCTCCGTCCGTCTCCTCATACCCTTCCATTATGCCTGTCCAAATTAACGCAACTGTGTAGTAATGAAGCTGGATTTTTTTCACAACTTTTTTCATCAAACATGTTCTACGTCCTCTCTTCATGCTCGTTCGATGGGATTTGGGAAGTTTAAGGTAAACGATGTACTCGCGATGAGATTAAAAGATTGGAATCCCTCCTCTCCTAAGACAGACAGCTTTTTTGATAATAATTTATTTGAAATTAATAATCGTCCTCACCATGACGGAGGGCAGAGAGAGAGAGAGAGATAAATACTTGAATGGAATCCAATGCACCACCTACGCAGCGCACCCATCATATCAACCATCATCATCATTTACCATCGTCATCATCATCTTCATCCACAAACACACACACACACACACACACACACACACACTCACACACACATATCTCTCTACCCGACCCCTCCCTGTTCAAAGTTTCTGCATGGAAAATTGTGGAAATCACACTAGTATTATTGTTACTACTACTATTATTATTATTGTTATTTTTTCATACCCCCTCAAAACTTCTCCTCTCCCAACTTAAACTTTAATAATCCTGTGTCCGCCCATGGGATCACATCTTTTCCCCCGTCTTCTTCCATGATGATAATTTTTTATGAAAATACGAACTCTCAAAACCATTCTCCACCTGCAACCACATCCACCGGCACACGGAGGCGTACATACAATGTATGCATAGGAATAAGTGTATGTGCGACTCCCTCGTCCCTTCTTGTGATTCTGATTAATGTGAATGGGTTTAAGGAAAAGTCTACCAAGTTCTTGGGCATGCTGTTGTTGTTCACAATTTTGTGAACAATGGGGTATGTAGGAAGAAAGGGACGGTGAGGAAAAGGTAGTTCGCCAAAAGCCCGATAATATGAGACAAATCAAAATGTGGGATATCTTTATGCCCGGCATGTGCATATGGAAGGAAACGTACAACATGCATACTCCGTCTCTACCCCCTGTATAACAACAACATCAACAACAACAGATACGAAGACACACACACAAACGCATCTTATGGGTCGTCCACACAGCTTCTTATGGCAATTTATGAGTATGCAAATCAGCAACCCGAAGATTTACTCAGGACCCCTGTATCCACTGCTCAGTAGGAAGGCCATGATTTGTTTAGGCAGGGAAGAGTGACTCCAACTGATGTTGAGTAGTCTTTTTTTCTCCTCATCACATTGAGAATATATATTTACTATTTACCAAGGCTCACCCTTTCCACCAACACCACTTCTACCAGGCCTCTACCTGTGCGTGTGTGTGTGTGTGTGCATGTGTAGGTTTACGGAGAGCCAGCAAGGGAATAAAACAACAAGGGTATAATAATTTCTCGTATTACTACAACACGGCTCGTCATCGTTGTCCTCCAAGACCACAAGATTATGATGACGACAAGAGCATGTATGGAGGAGCATGAGCAGGAGTAGCAACAGAGACAACATCTTCCGATGACGGAACAATCTTCATCTCCCCCTCCAAAACCATCATCCCTCCACCGACTTCTAATAGTGTCTAAACACCTGACCGGTCCGGGCACACACAAGTGCTATTAGCTGACTTCTTCAACCTCGTAAACGTTCCTCCCTCAGGAAAATCCTGACTATACTTAATGTTCTCGTCCTCAACAACTACGTTGCGCTATAACTCACATCGCTCTTCTTCGGGATATTTATGAATTGTTGAGGGGTACACATGCTGTACAAGATCACACCTTTCGTACTACCACCACCATCACTACCGGTAGTGGTCCCATATGGAGGAAGGAAACTAAAAACCCGTAAGTCAAACTCTGAGGACCCGCTCTATAAATCTCAAAATCCACACAAATGCAACGGCCGCTGTGGTCAAGCTCAAAAATTAACGGGATGACAGACAGGGGTATTGAGATGAGGGAAGTTGGGAGAAGGGCGACATCTAATAAAAGCGCGTGAGAAGTCAACTGACACACCGTCTAGAAAATCACACTTTAAAAAGTGTAACGGGGAATCATGAAGGTGATGCTGGTGAAGGCACTCTATATATGCTTTCCACTTCATCTCAACTTCACGGTGAATTTAAACGATTTTATAGAACATATAAAGCAGAGTCAGAGAACAAAATGCGCGGTGCAGCATTGCTCGGTGAGTGTGTGTAAAGGAATGTGTGTGTGTGTGTGTGTGTGTGTATACGTGTATGAGTGTGCATGTGTGCGGTGTGTGTGTGTGTGTGGGTGGGTGTGTGTGAAGTGAAGGTTGTAAAAACAGACGCTGTGTGCCACAACGACGATACGAGGTGGGACTATAGGAGCTGATAAATGGAGGCAAGGAAAGGGAACCAGCCCATCTCGTTCATAATAATTACACGGCCCATCCCATCCTATTTCATTTGAAACTTCTTTCCGACGGCTCCCGCAGCTCCCGACAACCCGAACCTCTCTCTCTCTCTCTCACTCACTCACTCCCTTACATCTATTATTATTTCTAATCATTCCTCCATTTCAATATACCCGTTCATCCATAACCAGTTCACCTATTCATCCCTCCCTGTAAGCCATACACAAACAGTGAGTGCGAGTGAGAGAGAGAGAGAAAGGGACGCGGAATCATAACTTACCTACTTGCGGGAAACTAAATAAACTAAGGCTATTCTCACCGCGACGACGACGGCATTATTATTATTATACACATACACACACACACACTCACTCATACGCACTTGTTCACCGACTCAATTCAAACATAATTCTTTTCAATTACACACACACACACACACAGTCAGCCCTTTAGTCAATACCTATGGCAATACAGGGGATGAGTGCTACTCAATTACTCTTACAAAAGGATTCCTTCCTCTCCACGTCATGTAAACGATATGAGAGGAGCACATTATTATGTAACTTCACAGAGCACACACCGAGTTCCCCTTACACACATGCGCCTATGAAGCTACTATGAAGACATCCCTGAGAAAATCCGACAGCCACTTCCGTCATTATAAACTTGAGCGGCCCATGTATATATGAAACTTTTGAGGGCCCCTCTCCATACTCCATGGCGATGAAGGGGTCCACAACGCGGGATCGTACCAGCAGTAGTACAAAAGCTCTCTGGCGCATCCGCCGCCACCCTCTCGCAAATAACAACTACATATGAGCGCACGTGCTTTTGTTCGGGAAAAACGGCGCTGGTTTAAAACATTGAAGAAAAAGACGCTCTCTCATCAACTACACAGTTGGTATAGGAGAACTATATGGAAACGCCGTGGCTTGTTCTTGCGCGCAAAGGCGATAGCCGATCCCGTCCTCCTTTTATTCTGCATCACTTTTTCCTCTTTATCTCTCTCAGCCATTCTTCTGACAAAAGTATTTAATTAAACCATCAAAGATGCTGAGCGAAAACAAAGGTCTTCATCATGTGCGTTATTATCCTCATGATGATGATGATGGTGATGAGGAGGAGGATGATGATGATGATGATGACGACGACAAGGACGATGTGGACGACGCGATGAAGGCACAGGAGCAGCTACCATCCAGCAGCATCAACCTCTTATAGCTTGCATAATCATTCGCCTCCTCCTCTTCAAGACATCCTCTAACATACACTCTGTGAGCTGACGTACTGATTGTATGTGTCTATGTCTATGTGCGTGTGTGTGTCTGTGCTTTGTCTGTAATTGATTATGATTGCACGGTGAATTGCATACGGTATGAAGAACCAGCAGGGATGAGCCGACAGTCTCAGTCATGAACGAAGGTATATAACACATAAATATATACATATACATATATATATATATAGGTATACTTTGAACCTCAGTCTGTCTGATTGAAACAACTGAGGGGTTGTCCAGCTTTATAGTAATATGATTATGGCAATACAGACGCTACGCGTTTTTTCAATGACAGGGAAACAAGGATAATTTGCTGTGGGCAAGTTTCCCTCGCTTCAATTGAATTCGGCCGGATTGTTTCACAAAGTAGGAATGGCAGGAGTAAGTACTGGTCGTAGCAGCAGTAGTACTGCCACTACTACTGCCACATTGCTTGGAATTCCTACCTTGTAACAATAATAATAAGAATGTTGGCTCTGCGAATGACTCTAGTGTGTTTGCTGGGATGAGTGAGAGATGCCGAGAGACAAGAAGAGAGAGAGAGAGAGAGAACCACCAGCGCCCGCCGCGTACCTTCCTTAACCATTTGTTCAATGCTAATCGTATTAGAATTTTTTACGGCGCTCCAAACCACTGTAATCATCTTGGTAAAAAGCTTGTAAAAACTGGCATTTACCTCAAGTTACACCTCGAGGATGACAGGGATGTAGGCAGTGGAGGAGGAGGTAGGTAGGTAATATAGGGATCAGCGACTTTCCAATGAGCAACGCGCCCATCTCTAACACACAGATGAGATACACACACACATACACATCTTGCATAGCAGTAGTAGTAGTAGTAGTAGTAGTAGCAAAAAGGGGGGAAGTACTCTCACAGTGCTGAAGGTCATATGCCCTTTTCCATTGCATAGCGATGAGCTGGCTTTGTAAAATATAAATCAAGTCATCTCCTCGGTCATCATTATGATAATGATGAGGATGATGATGACTGCATTCGTGTACGTCGGCTTAGAGGAAGACAGGGCGCAGGCGCGATAGTACTATATCCTAGACCAGAGATTCACAATTGAAATTATTAGATTGACCCTTAGAATTCTGTGTGGAAATTTCCATTCCAATTCACAACTCCCGTCCAATTAACGCTAAGAAGGGGATGTTGAAAAAGGGTCTTATCACCTCTCATCTCGAGCAAACACGGAGAGCCAATGTAGTGCGACACCCTCGGGCTCCCACTCTCCCACGTCTCGATTAACTCGTCCAGAGCATTTAGCCACTTTGTCCTTTTCGGAGCTCGGGATCATGATCATTAAGAAAATTACTATCGGATATTAGATCAGCCACCGCTCCACTTTTTCATCCACCCGCTCACATTTACACACTCAGACCCACAAAAACACACGCAGTAGCCGGAGTTACGTAAAAGTTGTGAAAGAAGCCAATTCGCCCTGTCGCTTCTTAAGTGCTATTTAATTCAGTCTTCCAAACAGAGGCACAGGCTCGGAGTTGAGGGTTAGAGGAGGATCCAGAAATAAGGGTATAGCAATTCCGCTCATGCTCACTCTCGCCTCCTGTCGAGGGGAATCCTGTAGAGGCCGTTTCTGAGAGCGTATACGGCGGGGAAAGGGGACACGACGGTAGAACCTCGGAGAATTAAGTGTCTCCACCGACGGTTGGTTATGCAGGTGAAGCGCGACGGCCAAAGTGTGAAACGGAAATGACTTCCCCTTGTCACAACGATCACAACTAGATCATCTCACCTGATAGATCTTCATGAAGCCCATCACCCGCCAACAATTCTACTTTCCTCGGCACTCACAGCTCCTTTAATTACCGCATGCATTCTAGTCAAGCCATTCTCTTAAATAGATAAATTAGAGGCAGGGATAAATGTCAAAATATTTTTTCCCTGACATTCGGCCTACGGACATTCATTTTAAGTGATAAAAACCCCAAGGCTTCCCACCTTACAGAGGACTCTGGAAATAAAGTCATTTCCCTTTAACCTGGCCAGGTTTTTTGGTGGTGGCACGGCATAGGAAATCGTCTAACTAGGCTGCTGCTCATGCTACGATGAATGATTTCCAAGAGATTCATCCTGGACAACCAGCATTTAGAGGCGGTGGCAAGTTAGCCCCCTGTGAGCGATGAAGATACAAATCTCACAGAGGGTTGACTTTTGATTCAGAACAGGGAAGAAACAAGGATATAAAAAGGTAAATGTTCATTGATACAACTGGAGTCTTGACGCCTTTTCCACGTCAAAACTTACCATACCCATATGAATGGATAAATGATGTACAAGACTCATCTCCTCCCTTCAAGAGCCATGGGGAAATTCGCATCTGGTCGTGTCCCTGTTAAAAACTGAGCATATACATCCATGTTCCAGCCCGTAATTCAGTGAAGTAAACGAGAAAAAGGCGTCCATCCTCACATTACAATAATGCTATACTGGCTATTGCTCTTTCAGTACGTCGTACTTTTGCTGAACAAAAGAAATTGGATGCCAAGCATGCCCGACAAGATTTTTCTCTCTGTAGCCAAATGTCCATACATAAACTCTTCCGTGTCCTGGCACCTCTTCGTTTTACACACACACACACACACACACACACAAACATTCATGCAGGAAAAAAGTAATCATGGTCGATTGATTGATACGCCAGGGCCAAAGAGATAAAGAGTCGAACATATAACAGTCATAGAGTAAACCAGAAGCTGGCAAACTCACTGGTCCTTCTCCAACCACTAACTGGCATAGAAAATCTGAGCCCGAGTCACAAATCAAGCCATATCGACATAAGAATCAGATCCAATCCGACGAGGCCAGCGACAAGAAGAGAAACAAGGGGGTGAACAGGAGCCAGATTAGTCAATCTATGAAATTATTTCTAATCAGCTGGGAAAAAATCTACCTTGCCATTTACCCTCCAAATATTAAACTACTGACGAGCATAGGAGCTGGATGAGGAGGATAAGAAGAAGAAGAAGAAGAAGAAGAAGAAGAAGAAGAAGCAGAAGACGACGATGAGGAACCATTTAAGATCCTCATTCCGGACTATAAAATTATGTTGGAACATTTTGAGCGAGATGAAGATGATGAAGATGAGGATGAGAAAAAGGTTACGAGATTTCCACGCATGATATCACAATGAAGGTTCATAGCCAGCTGTAAACTTTCCACCAAGTTCTCGTCCAATGCAATGTCTGTCCAAGTCTCCGTATGTGTATCTCGGAAATTAGATCCAATGAGGATTCCACTTCCAATCAGATTAGCAGAGAAGAATTACTAAACTCCGCACTCACATACACACATGCACATGCATGCATCCGCTACCTCATGCCAGCCTAGTAGATGAAACACGGCAAGTTACACTGAATATTCAGTCATCCTCTGTTCTACTCCACCATTTTTTCTTCCCAACCAATGCGTCCGCTCTGAAGTGTCTTTTCCACCCACCGTCACTATCATCATTGTAATCAATGATTGAGAATTTTTGACCATTCATTTAAATGCCCGTTCTCATTTGACCTTCCCATGGCAAAGGGGCATTCTTTTCATCGCATTGGTTGTTGTATGTATTCAGAGTGAGGAGAGTGACTGAAGTTCCCCAGTTACTTCTGTAATGTAACAAGTTGAAGTGGAAAACGCAGTATATTTCAAAATTTACATGCAATTATGATTAGTAAATGTTCGTATATTAACATGCTCCGAGTTATAGGATGACAGACTGAGGAAAAACAGTACGTTATTTCATAGAGGTGGAAGGAATCCTGCACCGCGGTAGCATATGATCATTTGCTAGCTGAGATTTTCCGTCGGCGCTGCTGTGTTCATGTCGTTTTCTTGGCACAGTGTCCTCTCTGCCACACATGTCCGTTGCCCAACAGTGTGGAGAGCACATACATAGAGATAGCGGAATATACAAGAGCTCATAACGTGGTACAAAAGAAGATGCAAGTGAAGGTGCAAACCGGCTCATCCAGTCTGTTCATTTCAGTTCAAGAAATTAGCCATTGTGCTGTAATTTAGTGCCCCCATCCATTTTATCTCATCTGACGGCCGAGCTATTATACAAGAGGGGAACGTCAAACGGTGTGGATCCCTTTAAGTCTCGGCCACGTATTCAAACACACACACACACACACACACTCACACTCACCATCAGCCGATTATGGAAGCTAAAGCTAACACATAGCTGCGTCACTACAGCTGCCACAGGGCTACCACTACTACTCCAAATATTAATAACATTTCCCCCAACACATACACAGAGGAGAATGTTTACAGCTCAAAACGACGGAGCATGCAGGGTTCGGAAAGAAACCAACCTATAAAATATTTATCAAACTGGCTCTTCCAACCACCGGGAGTTTCCTCCAACATTGCACATAGTAGTGAGCATTTCGAGTTGACTCAGCTCTTTCTCGCTCTGCCAACCATTATTCCTTCTTAGAATGCGCCACCTTGTACAACTCGAAGCAATCTATACTTGCGGAGAGGTAAAATACGTTCAACCCCCTTAGGAGCTACTGTGTACATATGGGAGGAAACATGGGAAGAGAGAGGCCAGATTGTATATCACTGTGGTATTTATGTGGCTGGATTTGAGACGGGAAATTTCCCAATTCATCAATCTGCCCGCCAGTTGAAATCCTGATGTACGATTTTCGAGAGTCATGCCCGAGTATGTGTACGTGTGTGTGTGCAACTTTGAACTACATAGTTTGTATGCAAGTAGACAGTGAGCTGGTTTTCGGGCGACAAAGTTGCTCGTGGGGAATGCGTGCGCCGGTACTGGTGTGTAGTGTGAGTGCGTACGTGTGCAAGTGTTTGCAAGTGGCAGGACGGAAAAAAGTACGAAAATCTATGACGACCTCCTGGTCATTCATTCAGTGGTCGTGTGTGCCACGTCAGTGTTATCTGGTTCTTGTAATCGTTTAACCCTCATCACACGGACCAAAAGCACTTGGTCTCTCATCTCGCTTCCACCCTCCTCTCTCTCTCTCTCTCTCCCTCTCAGGTGGGCTATCAATTCAAATCCCATTTCTCCGTGTCAAACTGAAGTTCAATTTAATGCGAGAGGCTTTTACGTAAAACTGGACTCAATTGGAGCCAAAGGGGAACCATATAGCCCATGCTGTACAAAATAAGTTTGGAGGACTCCAAAAAGTCGCCGTGGACTCACGCACTCACTCCGTTAAATGAGACGAGCGGACAAATGGCCATGTTCGTATATCCGACCCACCAAACACACTCTTCCACTCCACTATACAACATTAAACTCATACCGTAGTGCTTGGCCAGAATGTCAAGCATGTAATTCCAGCCGGTTTAACGTTACGGCCAGATCGTCTTAAGGACAGAACAGGAGGATGGGACATTATTTGCTCACATTTAAATTCAACTCAACCATATTGACCCGCGCCATATATACTAGGGAAAGGGGGCCATGATGTGAAGATCTACATGGGTGAACTCTCTCTCTCTCTCTCTCTCTCTGTCTCTGCCACCCCTCCCCCGCCCGTTCTCATCCTTTCTTACATCCCCTAATGTGCCACGGAGGTTAAAGGGGCTCAGAAATTATTATGCAATTGGAAATAATCACCGTCACATTTGTACAGTGCTCGTCCTCGTCATGATGATCATGGTCGTTCCCGTGGGTGTGCAATCCTGTCGCCACGGCAGTGACATGGAGGAAGTCTCATCATCATTGTACCAATATATTTATATACATACATACTTTCTTTCACCAACTAACATAGCTTTTTAACAGGCCCACTCCCGCTTCATCCACACCGTATTACATTGTTTCCTCAGTCAGAGTAATGAAACAAGTCGCTCACACAGCTATCTGCCAGTACCACATATGCGCGGCGCGGGAGCATTGGCGTGCATAGAGAACCAGCCGTACGCAGCCTTTACTCATACCAACACACTTCCCTCCTACCGACCACTCACCACCACCATTACGTATATGGCGACGTCGGTGAGACGAAAACGTGAGTTCCACACCTTGGTCCGTATAATAATTACTCTCACCCATAATTATCATCATTAATCCGAAGCTCATTGTCGAGTGTAAGCATTAGCCCGGATCTCACAGTAATTATTTATCGCCACATCTATATAACGACTGTGAATTGAAACCAGGAGGCTGAATCCCATCACCCTGGCTGTCATTATACTCACTCGCCAGTCGGCCCCGTCTCCATCGTGGTTATCGTTCCCTCAAAATCCTCAAGCCTGTTCCTTCAAGTCGCCCCCGCTCCACCTTCCGCTCCTCTCCAAACTCCTGGCCAGGCTATTTAAAAGTGAACCCATTACAGCAATAGGAAAAATGAGCCGGCCGTATTGTTATCCATAAGCGATAAATAATGATGATGCGGAGGCCTTTTGCAAAACCCACGACGAAACAACCTCCGCATAGGATTATGCACACTTTGAGGATCTGACCACTGAACTGCACCAGCTGCTAGGATCAGAGAGAGGAAGGGTCCTTACAGAGGTGGAGCGGAGGCTATACACGGTACAATTTGAGGACCACAACAACAAATACTTAATATGTGTAACTGCCGAATTTGCATTCTCGTTTGAACCCATGATTAATCGCGTGAGGGGGAGCACTCACGGCTCACCGACGGCCATGCCACACCACCACTGTACTAACTACTACTACCTACACTTTTGCCCTCCCTTCAACTTTGTCAATATAAATTTATATGGTAGTTCAGTTTGAACAGATAAATCACCCGTGGACAAGACGTAGATGCATAACCTCGGTTTTGCCACCACCATCACCGCAGTCCATCTCCATACCAAGGAGTGTCACACATTTTACCGAGTAACACAGCCGCAGTCATCACAAACTAGCATACCAGCGCTCCTCTTGCAATTGCTCCTAAATGACCTCATGTGCATCTCTCCCCGGCTCTCATCACTAAAAGCACAACCGGCACCACAACCGAATAAACAATCAGATTCAAGTAATGTGGCTCCCAATAAATTATTTCCACTTTCTTACTAACAAGAGAATATATAATGACTCGACACACATTCCATCCTCCATCATTTCACTATGAACCACCACCACCACCACCGGGAATTCTCGTCCTTGTATTTTTAGAGCGGGAACCACAATGGACATTATCCGCATCTTACCCCGAGTAATGGCCCCAATCCCCCCTAATAAATTCTCATAATTAATACCTGAATTACTTTACAATGGATAAATACGAGTCGTAAAGGAAGATTTTCACGCATCATCATCCCAGTTATTTATACACGTCTTCAAGCCCACTTCCGAACAAGGTCCCCACCTCCACCGACACTCCACCGTAGTAACGATAGCTCCATCATAATACAAACCGACGCATCTATATTCTCTCAAGTTTTTCTGGACGGGAGGAGGGGCTCTGCTGTTATTGTTGTTGTTGTTGCTGGGAAATTAATGGATAACTGCTCCAGCAGGCCTGTTTGTATGTCTGGTATAGAAAAGTATGTGCCCCAGCATAAATTCCAGCTCACATATAAAATCTTCACAGTCATGACCTAGTGTGAATTATCGAGTAAATATGACTGGGCACAGAGAAACGGGCCTGCTGTCTGTACATGTTTCCACTCAACGCCAAAACAACAGACGATCCCCACTTCTCCCCTCTCCAATCATACACCTTCATACACGTTTACACACACACACACACACACACACACTCGGCTCTCTCACAAACCATTATATGTTAATCATTTAAGTAAATTTAACTTTACTATTCGCCCTACCATTGTAAGCCACATTAGTAATAGTAGCACTACGCTAGGGGATATAACGTCATGGCCGACAGGGAGAGTAATAGCATGGGCGTCAATCCCCCCCTCTCTCCCTTTCTCAAGAAGGAAAAAAACTGACTTTTTACTCAACCTTCCTCCACCTCCTCCTCCCTATTATACGCATTATATACGGGTTCATCCTCACACTCTCCCTCTTAGTTAGATCACACTAATAATCATAAAAATCTCTGGAGCTAAAAGCAGCTACGCATTCCTCACACAGTCAAAAGCTCACCTTCAAAATCTGGAATTACATTAGCACACACCAAGAGGCGTATATCCACTTCTACCCGTCAAATTCCATCATCATGTGACCATCACATTAGCCCACAGCCCGGTCCAGAAGGCAAGTATATTTAAATAATTCCGCATATCCAAGTCTCTAAGAGGTTTCCACGTCCAGATTCCTCCCGAGTGTTCCCCTCCAACACACAAGTCTAGCCGGGTGAGTGGCACATAGTGGACCAGCAGGATTCTGTGTGTACGTGCCAACATGGATCGGAGGGTAGTTGGAGGGAAAATTAAATGAAAAAACAGAAGATCGCCCTCAATTTCCTCACTGGATATCAGAGGAGGATGAAAGGGCTGAGGAGGAAATGTCTGGGAAAACAAAAACTAATAAAATATAAAGTCCTTTGCGCGCGCTCTCCCTCGCGCTCTCAGACTACTTGAAACCCCTTTCCACCTTCGTCGTCACTTTTAATTCTAACAGCCCTTGTGCATGTGTACTTTGTCGAGCCGTAGCGTAGCGATAGGCATCCAAGCTGCCCAGTCCTCATATAAAGTGGTATAAGGTGAAGAGGGAAATTTCCTCATTAGCTCACTCGTCCTTTTTCCTACGATGATGTTGATGTTGATGCTGGTACAGCCGCTACTTCTACTACCACTGCTACTGCTGCTGCCGCTGATGATGATGAAGATGATGGCGGAATGTTGGAGGGAAGCGGGAAGTAATTGGAAACCACTACAAGTTGGTAATGGTCGGAAAAAGGAGCTGTTCACGGGTAAAATGCGTAGCAAAAGTAGTCATAAGTAGTGACGGCAGTCGACGTCCCCCAAAGTAGTAGTAGTCGACGGGAAATTAATTTTCATGGCTACCTCCTCATCCTCCTTCTCCTCCTTAGTGCCTTTCATCAAACTCCTGCTCCACCGCCTCACTTTCTCTATAGGAATTTTCATTTAATTTTAATTGATTCTCTTAACATAATTAATTTCCTATGACGGGAATAAAAACTTGTAAAATGAAACGCTGTCGTTGCTCCCTCCTACCACCCCGGCTCTCACACAGTGGTGAGTCATCCCTTCGCCGGCGGAGTTTTTGGAAGTGAGAGAACTTTCTCTATGAAAACCGACGGTTAGACACGCTGACTCCCATTTAGTTAGTATTAGTACTACGTCTCGTGTGAAACTCTCAGAACTTCCGCCATTTTGCCAGTCCCTACAGCCCTACCGGAGCCTTTCCATATGTAGTCAATGTATTGCGGGGAAAATATCCGTTGGTGCCGAACATGTCGGCGAAGTAGTTGATGGGCACCATGGTGATGGTGGTGGTGGTGTTCCCCCAAAGAAAACAATAGGACCCACCCAATCCCCGGTTTTACACGACGAAGCTCAGAAATGAGAAAAACTTTCATCAAATAGAAAGCATACTTAACTGACATTCACCCTTAATCCATTGTTGAGGATGGAGGAGAGAGAGGCTTGCTAAAAAACTTAATTTTTGAGCCCTCCTTCCCATATAGATTTTAGTGGAATGGGATAGGTAGACAAAGCATGCTGTCCGGATCATCATCATCGTCTTAGTCATCACAATCATCATCGCCATCACCATCAAGAAGTATCATAGCGTGACATCCTATCGGCTCACATCACTACGCCAGTACCTTCCTCATACACATGGCATTTATCTATCCTGTCCCATAGAAAACGGCGTTCCTCATGCGCATACGTGAAAACGGTCAGAGCCGATAGAAGGATGGCCCATTGTTCGGTCTGGATGAAAAGAATATATAAAGGAGGACGGGAGGGTGTACACACATTGAGCGAGAGAGAGAGAGAGACAGACAGACAGACAGGAGGGGAATATATTGACGACGATGACGGTGACGAAGACAGGACTGCGAGGACGACAATGCCGGGAACGTAACGACAACAGCAGAGCAGACATATAGCACGTTCTCCCTGTTCACAGACTGTCGGTCGGGCCGCCGATGAGCTAAAAAAGTCACCCCCTCCTCCTCTCTGATCCCATTACACTCGATCATGTTATGAACTATATATATATATTATACTGTCCATATTAACCGGTGGTTGTGCCACCCATTCCACTTTTCAACCAATTTTTTACTCATGTAACTCCGTTTCCACACCGGTTGAGACTTTTGCGGAGTGAAATCATGTTTTTATTTCTCTTTCCCGCCCGGGAGAAGACGGGAATAATGGGGTGGGTACAGTAGATAATTATTATTGGGAATTGGGTGGCGGCAAAGAGATCATCAAACATGATTTGTAGGAGTTGTTCCAACTGTTAAACGGTACACCAGTCGGGCTGGAAATTATTTGTGCATTCTGCGCCGTAAACTCATCTTATTGTACACACGGAGAAAAAAATCCCCGTCTGCTCATCGGAAAGACGAACAGAGGCATAAATCTCACCCTGTTCCTTTTCATACACAGTATTTCCCCGTAAATTCCCTCTGCCAGGCGGAGGGAGACAGAGAGATAGGGAGGCGACAACGACGATGACGATGCCAGGCGCTGGCTCTCCTACTAGTACTCCTATATATTCCTCCTAACAAACTACTTACCTGTCTCATCGTTAACGTCAGCCCGACGGACATAAATCGATGTTGATCAATTCTTTGGTTTATAGCGGATGATATGATGACATGGCACAAAGGCCCACTGTCTCCACCATTAGAAGATATACATGCACACTTTGGGTACGGGACGATGTCGATTCCTAAATCTGCATACATGCACGTCGTGTGTGTGTGTGCCTTCAAGTCATCCCAGGGGACTCGGGGTTTCTCATATTCATTACTCCGTATTCCTCCGGAGGAATGGTTGTATTTGGAAAAACAAGTCGATGTGCTCCCTCCCTGCAGACGTGTGTCACCATACTCATTGAGTCACCGTTAGAGGGTAGATTTCCCGCGGCAAGAAACTCCACTGCTATATGAGTAAACGGCCAAGAAAGTCCCAGAACCCAAGTACTAGTGGGAGGAGTCCAAGAATCGAGAAGAGCATCATCAATAATTTGGTAGTTGGGGAAAGGTGCTGATAAAATTTTAATTGGGCTCAATTTGAACCCAATTCACTCTTCCCGCGTCAGATTCCCGCTCCGACTCTCAGCTCCTCTCCGCATCCGAAATTGAGTTGGTAGTCGTACTGAGAGAGGGAAGATGAGAGAGTGAGAGGTAGAGATAGATGCTTGCAGAGTACATCTCCATCATGATCAGCTCCATCTTCTTTCACTCTATGCCCGAGCCTCTCCTTAAGTGCATACCTGGGCCCCTCCACTTAGGAGGATACAAACAGTAGCAGGGGATCCCAGGGTACACTACGGGAATGTAATGGGAAAGACCTTAGGAAAATCCCGCCGATTGCATATTAATGCCCTTTCCACAGCACCAGCTCATACTCTCCCACTTTACCGCTGCATATTGCATTGGGCACTCCATTTACTTCCACATAGGCTTTTTCCACCTTCCACTACTGCTGCTACCACCACTCCTCATACTCTCTCTCTCTCTCTCTCTCCCTCCCATCTAAAATTCTTTCAGTGTGAAACGGTGCGGAACTAAAACGCTCCGATATTAGAATAAATTTGGAGCAGCCACCATCTTTCAATCCTTCCATCCCATACCATACAGGCGGAGAGAGCGAGAGTTGGAAGAATTTGGAGCTTCCTCTCAAAATTACACTCATTGGCACACAGTTCGACGTACCCTGAGACATGATGGAAATCATTCAGGAGGGACGCATGTACGCAGTACTCAGAAGACGGAGTAGTGTAAGGCGCCGAGTAAAAAAAAATGAAAGGAGTGAGGAGAGGAGGCCATGTTGCAGCTATTGGAAGGAATATATAGAGACCCCGCTCTCTTACATTTGTCACTCCACTGAGCTTGTTCAAGTCAGTGAGACGAACGGAATTAAGAATTAATCAGACGATAGAACACACACATGCCCACACTCACGCGAGGACACACACACACACACACACGCACACATACACGAGGAAACACACCGACGTACCTGAAGTGAGGAAAGGGAGGCGGGCGACGACGACGACGACGGTATGGAGACACGCGGCAGTGAAAAATATCAAATAAAACGAATATAGGTAGGCCAAAAGAGGGCTGTGAGTGGAGCACGCGGAGGGAAACCACTGAATTATTTATCATTCATCATGAACAAATTGCCGAAATGTGACACTTGCCACATTTCATCAGCGACGTAAGAAAGACACCCAAGAGTCATAAAAATCCAACACTTTCCGCCACCGAGTGTATATTTTTACATAATGAATCATCCCGCGCTCTAGAATTCACACATACACAAAAACACACACACACACTTCCACACTAACACCAAAATACATTCGCGCCGCCGAATGCTCAACATGGTGGGACAGCATGTACTCGCGAATGGCACACACGGTCGCATACACACACACACACAAGGCAATATATAACAGAGGAAAAAATCCCTGTGTAGAGACATGTCATATGATGATCATTATTATTACCTATATACCCTCATTCCCACCATTAGCTTATCGTCACTTTCCTTTCGTTTACTTGCGTTTTGGATAACTGGAATTCTTTTCCAGAGGTGCATACATTTACATATATCTTTTGCTTATGCAGCCGGGTGTATGTGTGTGCGTGCGTGTGTGTGTGTGGGGGGGGGATAAACGGAGCCGGAAACTCCCGTTCCCCAGGCGTACACATACACCACCGTGATTTATTCCCGCATGACCAATGGAACGGGGAAAAGAGTTACGGGCATTCCTATCATCCTTCTTCCCTCGTCTCTGCGCTAGTGCTCGCACTAGTGATTCAATGGTGGGAAATTGGACGAATTGGCAAAATTATACGCCAACAAACTATGGGATCATAAATTTCCTTTACTTGGATGATCCAAATCTCTCCCAGTTTGCCACTCGCTGCTCTCCACATTCGGCAGTACACCTCAATTCTGGCACACCATCATCGTGTACAGTAGCCCTCTCGTTGGATACATGCAGTTGTAAATCGACTGTTTTCTCCTATTCCTTCCCTCCAACCTTTTTTTTCTATCTCAATGCCCGGGACAAACAGCGCCAAAAGGTCTGACGACTCCTATCTCACACAAAATGTCTAAGTGGTGACTGTAAAGATCCCCGATGAAGAGACTAGAGGAGCCGTAGGGGAGGCGGCAGCGTCATATACTCCGCGGCGGCAGAGAGATATGCCAAATATTTCCGACACTACGACGTCAGAGCACTTCCAACAACGTTCCCCGACAAATGAGGACTACTACTACTACTACAGAGCCATGTATCTATGACTTGGAAAGGCGAGAAGGAACAGGAGATCCCTGGGTGATATATACATATATATATATATATAGTTTCAAATGTATTAGCGGAAGCCGTCGTCATCATGATAGATAGGTGGGGAAAAATGCGGGACAGACATAGTGAGAGCAAGAGCATGAGAGAGAGAGAGAGAGAGAGACAAAAAATCTAAAATTTTACATTTGAGAGACGAATAAACGAGAGGAGAGACGAGGGCTGGGCTAAAATATGGACACTTGGCTCCATCGAAATGAAGCATGAATCGTCTACAAGTGTATATAATTAATCACATGGGCAGGCATAAACGCATAGCCAGCAATGCAAATAAACCGGAGCATTTATACCCAAACTCATGGGGATGGAGGAGATGAGCCTCGGATCTAACACGCACAGATGCTTCCTCCTCCCTCTCACTACTATGACTCTTTCTCTTTCTGCATCTGTACACATATCCCCGTGCGCCTCAACCATCTCCTCCCGCAGGATCCAAAAACATTGCATACACAGCATTTTACAGTGAAGATGAGTGTGTGTGTGTGTGTGTGTGTGTGTGTGTGTGTGTCTACGCGTTCATGTGTGTGTTCATCTCCTCGCACACAGAGAGATTCATCCATCCGTTCACTCTAATATACACGAGAGAGGAAGGATTTTTTTCCGGTTTTACAAACCCATCTTGACTTGGTCTATTTTTTCTGCCTGTCTCTGTCTCTGTCTCTCTCTCTCGCGTACAAGTAGCGGCTTTGGTGGCAAGGACTGAAGCAACGGGGGCACTCGGCTCAAGGCTTGAAGCAGGGCTCCGCCGTGGTGGTGTGCCACTACCACCACTGTCGCCCCTGGAAGGCTTATCATTTCAACATGGTCCTGACAATGTATTATGACTTCCAGAACACTCCAACTCGTACACACACACACATATATATATACACATGTATATGCACACAAACACACACTAAGCGAAGCTCCTCTCACTAAGAGTCCCAAAGAAGAAGCTTGAGTGGTGATATTAAAAATTATCCGGATTTTCTCGGGTTTATTCTTTAAAATCCTCAAGAAATGTCCCTTAATCCCCAAAATCACATGCATCCCACACAGTTCAATACTTCCGCTATGTGAGTAAGTTTCCACTCCTGTCACAGCGGTCGACTTGCTAAATTAGACCCAGCCCCTACTGACCTTCAAACCTGTAAACTTCACGAGGAGGAAAAAGAAAAGGAAGATGCTCAAATCCTGTAGAGTGACAAGTTCTCCACCTCTCAGCTGGTGACATGCCCGTTGACTCTCAACCCACGCCTACGGTTCATCATTCATTTGCAAGAGGGGAAAAACCCTGAAAATTTGAGGATTCCTCAATCTTTCGATCCATGTCTCTGTAAGTGGGTGTTTTTGAACTGCAAAGTGTTTATTTCAACTTTCATCTACACTAACAGTGGTGCCTTGGTTGGTGAGTAGGATATACGGGAGCAGGATGATAGGCAGAGGTGTGCGCAGGCGTCGACGGAGGTGCTCTGGGAAATTGTGGGGCAGAAGTTACCACCGCCACAATATGAAAGTTAGCGTAACGGCGCCATTAGCCATAAATTTCGCTTGACAGAACTCTTATATGGGACTGAGAATAGGACCGTCGTGCTGATTTTTCAATCATAATTCATCCCTCCTCGAAAATAATGGTATTTTAATAAGCGACTCATTTTCAACGGACTCCTAGGTAATCCTTATGTGATGGTATACACACACACACACACACACACACACACAATTCACATTGCGAAGGTACTTGAAGCCATGGATCTTCCCCATTTGTAACGTTTGCCAAGGAACTTCGTCCACAGTCTTAACACATTTGGCCATATCCCGCAGCATTGAGAGTTTCGGAGGCAGTGGAAGTGGGTTCCTGTAGCCGAAAATGTTGAATTGAAATGATGACACCCTTCTCGAATGTTTGCCCACGTAATGGGACGATCGCAACCTGTGATATCAATCCGATCCTCATACCGTATCCCTCACACTAACAACAGTCAGCCTGCAGCGAACGCTGTAATCACTCTCATTTAAATGATTTGATATTCCAATTGTGGGGTGTGGAGTTTTCCCAACTCTTAGGATTTTACTTTCCGCGCGGGCAAAGCTGTAGCTACGAAAATCTATGGAAAACTCCAGCAGGAGTCAATGAGTGAGCCTTACACACATTATATTTCCTTTAGAAACTTGACCGTACTCGTCCACATTGCCACAATAATTGGAGAAAAAAATAAACGACCACAATAAAATTAAATGCGGAACAAAATTCTTTACGTTACAGAAACTTCAAAGGGAGTTAAATAATTGATGGGGTTATTCCACTCAATAGGGAGTTGCATGGGCCATTTACGAGTCTCCGATTCAGATTCATGTGTGAGTGTCATCAGAGTGGTCCCTGTATGCCATGCACATGAGCACACACACGACAACGTTGAAGTCAATAGAGGCAAAAGTTAGAGCTTTCAACACGTACAAACGCCACGCACACACACACACACACACATACCACTAACATAATGGGAGGCACACGGACATTATATTCTTCCAAGTCAATCCCAAGCAATGCGGCTGAGGAGCCATCAGACGTTGATTTTATTGCAGACAGGCACATAAAAACCAAAAGACCACAGAGCCGGGCCAACAGGAAGGAACGAGTGGAAAATTTGGATGGCCCTCCTTACAGTCCCGCCACATCATTCCCACTTAATCCAATCAAATTATTCTAATTTCTTCGCCAGAAAAACTCCTCCAGTTTACATGAAATCCTTCTTGCTAGCAGATTCCAAGCGCGTGTAGCATAGTTTTTCGCCGCACACAAAGGCCCGTTCCCATTTAAATGCACCATCAAATTCCACTTAAATACCGGCACACAGCCCGTCCCCTTTCCTCCCCCTTGTATATCTATGCACATACTCCGCCATATATTTTTCTTACACTGAGGTAAGTACAACAGCAGACCGGCAGACATGTCGGCTTAAAACAATACCGTAAATGACACGGAGTATTTGTACCCACCAACTTGCTCGCATCCTCCCCATCTTCCTCCTCCTCCTCCTCCTCCTCCTCATCATCATCATCATCATCGTCCTCATCACTATCCTGAGCGGAGCACATCACTCCCTCTTCATCATCTTCACGCATGGTATAAGAGTGGCTCCATCCCAGCCCCTGCCACCACCACCATACAAGTCTTTATATGTACGTATGATGAACCGTTCATTAAAAAATCTAGTTAGCTTTACGGCCCTGAACATTTGCACATGTTCTGACTGAACAAAAGCTACCGACTTGTCATTCCTCCTCACTCACTCACTATTTAATCTCCGCTCCCGCGCCATTTTCAGGGAGTGCCGCCTCCTTCCCCTATGACCATTTTATATCAGGCCGAACGACGACCATCCTCATAAGAATAATCGCACTCTAGTAGAGCAGAACCATAAACTCTGTGTGTGCGATTTCCCCTTCTGTTTATGGACGAGCGCAAGGATTTTTGCGGACTCTCAAGAATCTCATGATTGAATCTTCCGGCACAGCTCCGGGGAGAGGGACGTTGAGGATAATTTACTGCCGGAAAAAAGAGTGGCTCACTCGGCTCGGCATACTGCGGAAGTTTCTGCCGACAATGAGCCACAGGCCTGGGACGGCAATGCTGGTGGTACTTGCACGCACTCCGCCTCAACATTTTCGAGTTGGGAAACGCGGGGAGGGGGTAGAAATATGGCTATTTCAATTCCGTATTGAACATGACGGGTTAGCCACACAGTTACAAGTTCCTCCCGCCTTGTGCACATATGCTGTGAGAGGGAGACGAAAAAGACAAGGGATTTTATGGGAGGAATTACATCCTCACGAACTGGTGCCGGTACCACGGCTACTCTCATGATCTTTCCTACACACACGCACACCTAGCTTATGCTAGTAACCGCATACACACACACATGCTGCACAGTATTACTGAAGGAATTGGTGATCGAACAACGACGACGGCTATTTTTACCACAAGCTAAAGGTTGTGGAGGAAGATGAAGAGGAAGACGAAGAGGCCGGAAATAAAATCGGCTCACTTGATAATAAACCTTGCTGGTGTATATACAAAGGGGAAATTTAGCTCCCTGTCTCTCAAACATAGTTACTTGTTTTACAAGATGTCTTTCGTGTCTCTCAATATCTCTCACTCCCCCTCCCTTCATCCTTCACTGAGGGAACATGGAGCCGATATATGAGCACATGTGTACTCATTTGTGTGGGAAATGCCAAAATCTTGGGATATAAAATGAGAGGGGAAAAGGATTATGCGTGTACATACAAACACACACACACACATTTACATACAATTTAAATTTCACTGGGCCGCCTTAAGCTCCGTCGGCTCACAGTCAAGGGAACCCCAGGGAAACTAGTTCCACTGTAACCCAATTAATACTGACAGTGTGTAACAGTACGTGCGCACGGTTTGACCACCTCAACTCCCATCTTCATCGTCATCACATCATGAACATGATCATGTTAATGGTCAGACGATTATATGGAGAAGAACGGGGGAGGTGGAGCCTGGGAGTATCTTTGTTTATCTGCTGACAGATAAAGCGGACGCACTTCCGTGTTTATTGCCTTACGTCCGTCAAATTATTTTTAGTATCCTCACACGAATCTCACTCCATCCCATTATTACAGCCTGACGCTCATACGCCGAGAACAGCAGTGGCACTTAGGCCACTGCCATGAATATGATAGCGTCTGTCTGTGCAGGCGGCACTGGCTCCCGAAAGCTACTGGTGCAGTAAACGCATGGGCACAAAGCCCGACTACATACACAATACCCCTTCGTAATCACTCTTAAATGAAGAATATTTTTAACAAGGGAACAATTAAGCTGGTCTAAACGGCTTTTTAAATCAATTCAAAGGCGTACAGTATCATCACCGTCCAAGCACTCCACCAAGCATCCAAACGATACTCCTTCGCAGGATCTTCCCCAAAAATCCTCCCCTAAACCATTTGGTTTTAACAGTGACTGTCGGAAGTCAGAGACTGAGAGTGTGTTTTTGTGCGTGTGTGTGTGTGTGTGTGTGTGTGTGGGTGGGTGCGCGTGTGGGGATTCCAAGCTCGATTTCTCCACTATACCTTTCAACATCCAGCCTCCTTATGAGGCTCATTATTTACTCCTTCAATTACATCTCATCAACTTACTCACGCCACTCTTCACTGTCAACAGCGGCGCGTTCGGATCACATCTTGTCGGCACACGAGAGAGTGAGCAAGAGAGCGGGGAGATGCGGAGGAGCGGAAGAGGGTGTAAAAAACAAGCCTGAAAAAGAAGAACTGTACACATCTTGAAGGCTCGCGGACCGAGAAATTAGCTCATAATAATCATGGTCATAATTGGAATTACGTACAACAATAATTATTTTTAAACTCTCCCACGAACACCCTTGAACCAATCTTATTGTATCTGTAGGATTTGTGAGCTAGGAAAATTGAGCATGATAGCGATCATCATCATCCTCATCACCACCACCATCATCATTACGCCAAGGTTAATGACAAGTCCGACGTACCTGGCTCGCACCCAAACCCAACCCTGTCAGTCATTTTATATGATCCTCACCTGCGCCGCCTCATGCAAATCAGATTAGAAAATGATCCCTAAGCTTCAGCTCCCTCTGCGCCTGCGCTCACAAGTGTGGCAATCTCCGGTAGGGACGACTAAGAGCACCGCCGCAGGATTTTACCCCACACTTTTTAATGACCTCGGCACATTTTTAATTGGCGCGGAATATTGTTGGCAGTATTGTTATTGACAAATTTCCTCTGTACAGAACGCCGACTCATATTCCCTAACTCGTAGTCGCATTGTAATGTTTTGTCCAAGAGCAATGAGTCCGTTGTTTATGAGCATGGTTCGCTCCACTACTATTACGACTCCTACTTACTGCTGCTTTGTGTGCGTGTACTGAAATCAGAGCCAGGGTTCTTGTGCTCCTAAGGTGTCACTTACTCACACTTGGCGACGGCGAAAATGAGGATGACGACCACTGTACGAAGAGATATTACAGGAGGGGACATGATGATGAGGATGATATAATTTGACACGAGGGAATAATTTTTAAACAAGCCATGACACCTTCCGGCCCGCCCCACACGCACACACGCTCACCCCTCTATCACACACACACACACACACACACACATACATACACAATCACACATTAACACAGGCGCACAGCATTTCAAATCACTGTTGTTGATGCTAGTGAGGTATCATAATGTTTAGACTTGCTCTTGAAATTTAATATGCCACACTTTCGGCGGCTATCCAAGCCAAGTTCTCTCCGTGTGTGCATTCTGACATGATGGTGAAGCCGCCGCCACATAGAACTGATATCACTCTCTGGTGTGTGGCTGCAATGAATCGCGTTCTCTCTCTCTCTCTCTCTCTCTTAGATACATCCATGTGATGCCCCTGCGCCCGATTCCTCCATAGAAAAATCCTCTGGACCTCTGCTCTCTTATGGGAGGGAGAAGACAAGTGAGTGAGTAATTTTTCTGTGCACGAGGGATATGTGCGGGGTGAAAAATTATTCCGAGTATCACACCACAGCAGCGCCTTCTCCGACTCTCTTAAAATTATTCATCTTGCGGACAGATAAGTTTGACAAATCCTCAGATCACACTCCGCAATACATGCGTTCAAAACTCTCAGCTGACTCCTTATCTCTATGAGGACGGAGGAGGAACATCGGGAAAAACGTCTCAAAAGCTCTGCCTATGCCTGGCTAGTGGAATAATATAGAATATGTATACTCATGCTTAAGTGCATTATTTATTTCCATTTGCACGAGGGAAATAATTCCCAATCACCACCCTATCAGCTTGTGTGCAAATTTAATGCACGGAGAGTAATTTTTCACACGTTCCCACTCATTTCATCAGAGCGAACGACGACATTGAATGACAATCCAGAGCCAAAGGCCAGCCACTGAGTCAATAAACAAGGCAGGAGGAGCACATAGACGCTCATGAAAGTGCCCATCGTCAGCGATATCCTTGTCACTCGGAGAATGCTCAGGTTTAATCACCCGAGAATGGTACAAACACACACACACACACACACACACACACACATAAATATGCACGCTCAAACACACACATCAAGCAGTTTGGCCGGGCCTACCTCCCTATCACCTCTCATCCCCCACCGGATTTTTATTAGCCGCTGGATAAATAATAGTCTCATATCTCTGCCATAAGTTACGGAACCTCATACTAAAAAGTTTGGGGACGGCTCTCATCGATACGGCTATGATCCAGTCCGAGATCAAACCAGAAAATAAAACACACCAGGCTATATAGTTACACGGGAGGAGCATACTGTTACGGCCTTTGACTGATCATCGATGTCATCCGGTGAGGCAGAAGGTGGTACGTCTTCCTGGCCGAGAGACTCCTGTCTCCGGGGAGTCTTACCGCGGACGAATATTCATTTCCCACCACAAGAAACTCCATCCACTCACGCACTAGCAAGGCATGAAGCAATGTGCAAAGGCATGTGCTCGTCTTGGACGAGATCCACTGTCATTATCATAGTACTCATCATCACCACAACTGCGTCAACCACACCACCACGCAACACCCCACAGGGTCAAATGTGCAAACTGTCCGCTCAGCTTGGCACACTTGAGAGGAGACATGAGCGGGTGGAAGTTTCAGCTTTTGCCCATCCTGCAAATCAGCAAATCCCATTCTCCCACGGAACTCTGCCCTAATGACACCGCGGATTATGTGATCCATGCCCTCGGCCGAGTTCAATAAAGTCAGTCAGAATACATTCCATTACTAACATGGCGGGGGGGGGCTCCTGACAGTTAGTTAAATGAGCCTCCTCCTTTAGTATGACATAATAGGAATCATAAGCGGGACTGTTTTCCTCCCGGTTCTGCGGTGTGGTTGTGCTGGTGTTTATCGATGATGGTGGTGAGATGGGCACGATGATGAGTTGAAAGCTTCATTTCCGTCTTATCAAAGGAATTTTTCTCAAGACAAGAAAAACCTCTTCCCTCCGGTAGACAAGCTCCTCCAACTCCTCCTCTTCCTCCGTCCTTTCGTCTATTTGAAAAGTCAATTTTGCGACAGACATGCAACTGAAGACAGGCTCTTTATCTTCGAGCTCTAATCAGAGCCCACTCCACACCACCACCACCACCACCATGGCTCTCATCATGTGCTCCAAATGTCAATCTTCTCGCAGGCTTAGGAACATATATAGTTTCGAGCTGTACCACTCATCCATATCTACATTATAGGAGATGACATAGGCGTAGTTATCCCCAAGTTCCTTCACTCTCTGTGAATTCCAATTGTGAAGCTGTCTGAACCGGAGGAACATAAAGTTCCAGTTTCTCCTCGCTGCATAAGAGTGGGGGAAGTAAGCTTTAAAAGCTAAGCGGATTAGTTGGACTGCAATGTTGCAGTAGCAACCACAACTATGACACTAATACCTCCTCCCCCCTTAGAGGTCTCTGGCTCTTATGCTGGGCAATATGTACGACAGGACCATGAGATCGGAGATAGGCCCACTGAGGGTAATATAAGAGGCTCTACAATGTACAGTACTACATACTGACATACTCCCACAACAAGCACACACATATGCGCACACACACACACACATGCTCCTCAATTGTCAACACATTGTGTGTCCATGTGTGTGCCTGCATGTGCCCGCGTGTACTTAAGTAAATTCACCTCCCAGGTCAGATGAAACAATTGTGCAGAGAAACTATTACTACTTGTTTGAGGGGAAAATCTCGTCTTTTTACCCAATCCTCATGACAGATGAGACAGGGGAGTGAGTGGTGAGGAGTTGAACCAGTTGAATGTACAAGTAGTGGAGGGGTGGACAGGCTTCCAGTCTCATGGCTTTAACGTAGCCTTTTATGGGTAGCCAGGACTGCGTCCTTTTGACCATTGAAAGACAGAAAGAATGAAGGGAAGGACGGAAGCTGAGCTTCTGTCACTAACAACGACAAGTCCTACTTGGGAATAATAAATCAGAGCAAATTTACTCACATGACTCTGGGAAAATCTCTTTCCCTCTCTCTCTCTCTCTCTCTCTCTCTCTGAACTGAGCACCTCCTTATTTTAAAATCACAGCGTCCGTCTCCATTTGAGAGGATGGGAAGATAAAAAACACATTTACAAGCGGGCCCAAACGGAGAACGAAATTCCCGTCGTTTAACTTTTTATTGGGCTTTTTAAGGTAAAGATGTGTCTTACGAGCTCTCCTGAGCGGCTCATACAGAAGTAATTCTACTATTAGCGTATGCACGGTTGCATAAGGCGTTTTTCCAACCTATAAAGTTTCCGTCCTACTCTCAAGTCCAGTGCAATTGTGCAGAATCCACAGGATTCCCACAACGTCACCGAAGGTATAATTGGAAAAATTGGACTTGTGCCGAATGAAGAATAAATGATAAAATTACATCCAATTCCTGCGAAAATTCAACATTTCCCTCCTAAAAATTTACAAGAGAGAGAGAGAGAGGAATAATTGCAGTCGACAATAATCATAACAGTGGAGTGACAGCATTGGGACACGACTTCTGAGACTTCTCCGCTCGATCCCCGCACAACATCCTTACAACATCGTCGTCCTCCACCACTGAAAGTCGGGGGGATGCAGCAGCGGTGCGGTGAGATCAGCCATTGCGGGGCCGTATAAAACAATAAAAAACACAACGCCATCACTCCGGCAGCAATCGTAAATTCAAGCTCCACACATGCACGCACATATACGAACACAGTCAAGTATGTACATTTGCTCCACGTCTCGGCGCGGCAAGGAAAAAAAGTTTCTTTTTCTTTGCTTCAACAATGGTAGTGGAGAGACATTGCTATTACACGAGTAAGACACAGAAGCTTCTCCCTCATCTTTTTTGTCTCCCTCTCGCTATGCTCGGAGAAGACGACGACAACCGCTCAAGAAATAACAACGCCCTCCCTCTCTCTTCCCAAGTGGATAAAACAGGCACATATGTACTCAGAGCTGGGCATGAATTTGCGCTTCAAAGTACCCCCCTGAATGCCTCTATCTCATTGCCTCTCTCTCAGAAATGTCCCTTTACCCTAGTATGCACGCCCCCCACGCTGCTGATTCATAATGGTTAACAGGGGGAAAACGGGTCCAATTTTCAGGAAGAATTATTCTATAATTCGTGCAAAACACGCACACGCTCCAGACACTAGTAGAATCATGAGGGAACCGAAGGGAAAAGAAACAAAGAGTTATTTCCACACATTACTTTCACATGGAGCAGCACCCGGATCCTCCTCATCATCAGTTCCTACCCCCGTAGCATAGCATATCCGCCACACATTATCATCATCATGCACTCAAAAACACTCCAACAGTAAATTCCAATGCATTGAGGTTGGATGGTGGCCTTGTAAAAAAATACACGGTACTCTGGGGAGCTGGTCGTACACACGTTATGCACACGGTCGCGCTACCATGCACCGCGCCTCGCACCTCAGAAGCACCCACCCCCATGTGTCACACTACGACACTGTGCATGGTCGGGATCTATGGAGAGGTTCCGAGGACGTTTTGAGCCGTGATTGATACGCAGCAATCCCGCGGAGACAAGAACACTTGAGAGAAGAGACGAGAGAGGAGACAGGGCTACTATATGCCTCTGATTCCAACAGACACTTGCCTTGCGGAGCAGGCCGTTGTCGCCCTCATTGGAGCACGTGTAAAGTAAAAGGGAGAAATTCGTGTGTAAAAATATCAAGGATGAGTCCTCCCAACATATAGCCCACC
>WJFA01000716.1:0-30648 GCA_009870155.1 Pseudobourletiella spinata
AATTGAGCAATGTGCGTCGATACAATCGATATATTGAGACACTGTCGAGATCGATATTTTCCCATCCCTACTAGGGACCAAATAGGGGGGATAGGTTTTCACTGAAAACTCCCACAAGGATTCTCTAGTTTCGAGTATCGATGATGCTCCCATTAACGCATGTAGTAAATTCAACAACGAAAATTTCAAATTATTCAATTAGGATTCTAATGTCCTGAAATTTTCAGAAATTGCAAAATATTGAATTTGTACACTATACGGGATACATATTACCTACACACAACAATAGAAATTAACACAAAATTTGGTTGTGTGGACGTCATAGCGCGGGAATTACGACGACACCGTGTCAAACCTCTGCCCACGAATTAGCTTTGAAAAGCTGGATACCTGATACCTGACCATCTTATCGACGTGAAGGAGTTGATATCATAATTTACCGTGGGAACTAAAAGGATTGTTTTTATTTTAATTTTTAAACCAATAGGATTTGCTATCTCTGCCACTCGCAGACCGGAATTTACTCAACTACGGTCCGTAGTCATCAAGAGCATATATCACTGAACGTTATTAGAATATTATTCAAGATACTATCCACAACATTACTATAAATTTTAGTAATACTTCTTCGGAGATTTAAAAAATGGCAACAGTGGTGAGGAAACCACTGGATGAGCTTCACAAGAATAAAATTTCCAGTGAACCAAGATCTCACTCCTCCACAAAGATATCGATAAACAATTTGGCTTCCTCTACTAAAGCTGGATCCAGTGAGCCAGCAACAATTTCGAAGATTCTTTCTGCGCCAGTGCAGCTTGCTCCACCTCCACCAGCCAACAATATAGTAGCTCAAACGAAATCCACGATACAAGACAACGCAGCTTTAAGACTTAATGCTACATCTGCAGGAAAGCTTACGTCTACCAGAAACAGTACTAAAATTCCCCTCAATACACCCTCAATATCCATTATCACTGATAATGGAGACATGCATGGAAATTCCGCGCAGTCAGACCTAACAAATGCTCATCAACATCTAGCAAAGAAACAGACAATGACTCACGACGACCAAAGGAAAAACCTTTCTACGGATGAAACTGTGGCTACGGAGGTCACTTCCACGCTTGCAATTGGAAATAGGGAGAACAACACTACCCCACTTCCCACTCCCTCGGCCGTTCAAGTGACACTAAGCGATAGAAAAGAGTTAGCAAATCTAAACACGCCGGTCGGCATTAGTTATCCTAATAAACAAACAATTACGCCAGCTACCGCAGTAACAGATGCAGCTACCTCGGTGCAAGATCTTCCACAGAAAATCAAAGCATTACGTCCAGAGTCAATTACCGGGAAAACTGGAGGAGACTATCAGCACAAAACTCGTTCAGATGAAAACGCAAAAGCATCATTGGCTCCTCCGACGAATTCAGCCGAAAGTGTTGAACGTCACGAAAAACGATCCGAAACTATTTCACAGCAACGACCCAAAAAGTCAAGCAAGGAAACTGCACCGTCAGAGAAATCTGCAATCGATATAGCTTCGCTTCCTCCGGATAAACTGGCCATGTCAAATGATAAAGTTACCATAAAGCCAACTGACAACTCTAACACTACAAAAGTCAATAAAGAGCTAGGCAGCGGACCCAAAGCTGGACCATTCAGTGACAAATCGCTAGGGAAAAATTTGCAACTAGATGAGGTGGTCCCCACTAAAGCACCGCAGTTCGAGAAACGTCGCAAAACAAAAGAAAACAGTGCCCAAACAGAAGAAAAACCAACTAAAACTGCAAAATTTGAATCAGAACCCGCTACGATTACTATGCAACATCGAGAAAAGGAAATCACCCCAACACAAAAGCCAGACTTCAACATCACAATGGAATCAGGAGGGGAAACAACTACTAAAACTCCAAAAGCTCTGGAAAAACTTGTCTTAATGACACCTACAACTTTACGAGAACGCGCTGAACATGAAAACGTTATTAGTATCCCTGAAAATGCTGAAAAATTGGCCAAGGAGAATATTCAACCTCCAATCAAATCTACCTCCAAAATTGTTGAACGTGGGCTTAACTCAGAAGCCGTAAAACTCAAAACATCGCCAGAATCCAAATCATCATACCTTACCTCCGGTAGACCCATCCCTAAAGTAGTCAAACCTGAACATCCAAAGGGTATACAAAATGTAGAAACGGAGCGCATAGCCACCCCGAACGAGCAGATTTCCTCGAGGGAGATAAAGATAAGCAAGTCAGGGGCAGCAGGAGATAAAATTCCCGCCACAAACGAGCCGCAAAATACCAAAAAACAGTCTCCGGTAGTGAATGTCGTTCCAGTTCCAACAGGGTGGGAACGGAGAATGAGTCGTACACAAGGTAGCCATTTTGAGGATACTTACGTTTTTTAATTCTGTTCGACTGAAAAACCTACGTTCTAAAGTCCCACGGCAGACTGAATCGCCTAGTGGATTCAGAGAGTAAGCGGGTCGTAACTTTCCTGTATGAATTTCATTGAAAATCATACAGGGAAGCCATACTATCTCAACATGTATACGAAGGAGAGTCAATGGGAGAAACCGAATGGCCCAGCGACCCCTTCTCCCATCTCCATGGAAACAATTATCTGCCGTCATATCCTCGTGAAGCATGCGCAATCGCGTAAACCCTATTCCTGGCGAAGCGCGTCTATCACACGGAGTAGGGAGGAGGCAGTGGATGACCTCAAGCGGTATAGGGCTGACATCCTAAATGGTGAGCAATACTTTGCCGACGTGGCCGCCGCTTATTCGGACTGCTCTTCAGCCAAAGAAGGTGGTGACGTGGGACGATTTCAGCGGGGAATGATGCTCAAGCCTTTCGAAGACGCCGCATTTGCTCTCCGAGTACGGGAAATTTCCGATATTATCGAAACAGAATGTGGCTATCACCTGATAATGCGGCTGGAGTGAAACAAAATTATTGTGAGTAGCAGATCAATGAATAACCACAATTCGACGCTTCCATGTTCGTACCCGTGTTGTATGTGAGTGTGCTGAGCGGCAGTCAGTGCGGTATCATAGTTGTTCAAACTTTTCAATTCTTATAGGGTAACAAATTCAAGTAGTAGCGCACAAACAGAAGTCCAAATAGAAATGCACCGCACTGTGTAAAAGTATAGTATGATTCAAAGAAAGAGTTCAAAATTTTAACATCACCAACATTTCCAGATACAATTGTTTTTAATCCTCAACTGTTTGTTTTACTAATAAATGTGTTTACATCAGAAACAACCCTTGAATGTTTGACCGCTACTAGTTCCATTCCATCCGTGGGACAATACACCGCTGCAATCGGAATTACCATAATATTGGCACATTCTCGTTCTCTTTTAAAAGATAAAGCAATCCCAACTACGGAAAAATCTAACAAAATCTCACCGACTTAATAAAGACCGCAATTATGCTTCAAAAAATCTAAATTTTCTGAAAACTCAAGTCATTTAAATTCAAACAGTAACCATTAAATTCTACGTGAACAGAAAAAATCTTCGGCTAAATCGAAAGTCAGAAGTGTAGCTGGCTGGCTACTGGGGTCGAATCAGAACTGCCGCTGACTTTTTCGGCGGCTGGAATGCACTGTAGTACCTACAAACGATAACGATTAATTGTGAATATGTAATAAAGAAGAGCTTTTGGAGAATCTTCCTCGGGTTACCATTAAACACACACGTTACACACCTTATTTAGTCGAGCGGACAGAGTATCCCAGTTGTTCAACTTTGGATCTTTATCCAGAAGCCGAAGTTCATCGTCCATGTACAAGTAACCTCGTTTTTTCAAGGAACTTGCAATGCACTCACGCCGGGATGTTCCGCCTTCCTCAGGTCTTAGCTTTATTCCTTTGACATCCGCTGTACATATAACCTCCTCGAAGTTCTTAAAAATATCTACAAAAATTTCGCGTTTCTCAATCCATCGTCGAGCGCGCTTGGTTCCTCTATTAGGAGAAACTGAGAACCCTCGGTCGTTTTCACATTCTGTGGTACTGCAAAAATCAAAACGAAACAGTTAAGAGGTAACCAAACTGCGAACCGAACTCATTGGACTCAAACTTAAAAATTTACCACGCATCGGCCGAAGCTTGAAGAAACTCTGCACTTTTAGGATTCTTATTGATTTCGAGCATCCCAGCGAGAACAACCAAAAAAGTTCGAGGAGGTAATCGCTCAGTCATGTTACCCGGTAGTTTCGCAAGATTATGAATGGTAACACGCCTACACAATAAACCTCAAAGAATGAAGTCTGGGATCATGAATCAACTAGCGTTGAACGACCACGTGAAGCATTTATTAAGGAGTAAATAGGATTCGTACTTTATCAGTCCCCAATCGTACAAGAACACGACATAGAAGGTAGTATCCGCAATCCGCTCCACACCAAGAATTGCTCCTCTTTTAAAATTGCTTTTATTTTTAAGCATAACCATAACAAACTTCAAAGACACCAAAATTTCAAATTACGTTAACCATCCACTCATGTATTAATGCCGCATTTCTGTCTTATACTTACGGTTCCGACGTCAGGTTGCGGATTAAAGTTCCACGCTGGTGCATGATGCCAAATTCTTGCAATTTGGTGTTCCAACTCGATGTACTCCGAGGTAGTTGGACGAGGCATTCTTTCATCATCAAAACTAACCATGAAAATGCTTGGAGCGAAAACATTCAAAACTTTTATGTGATAGATTTCCCTTTTCGGCCGGACTAGCTCTTGAACTAAAGAAAGCATTTCTTTCTCCAACGTGACTAACGTGTTATTTTTCAATATACCAAATCCCGAGTGAACCTAAAATTGGCCCGCCACACTATCCAGACTCGAACTATCCAGTCGCCAGTTAATTCGCAACTTCTGGTCTTCAAAAAATTTTCCTGAACGTCTCTTAATGGTCACGTTTGAAAAACCGCGCGGTTGTTAAGTATTCGCCAAACCAGCCGATAATTCAATGACATTATCACATGTTTGGTTGATGCGAAGCACGTCGTGCTAGCATTAGTTGGTCCTCCACATGTTGTGCGTTTCCAAGGCCATAGATATGCAATCAAGAAGGACTGCCGGTCGTCCACTGAGTGAGCTACAAATTGGGCGTTAAACAAACAACAATTACATGGAGCGAGCCATAGCGCGCGAAACAGCTGTAGCTTGAACAGAAATCAACTGTTTCGCACTGAAGCTCTTACCTCTTATTACGTACACAACAACTCATTTAAGTGACATCTAAAGCAAGAAAATGCCATTTACATTTGCTGTGGGAAAGTACAGAAATGGCGAAAAGGCTAGGAACGTTCGTGGAAATGGAAAAGAGCTTAATGGAACATGCAGTCTAGTGTATACGAGGGGTCGCCTCTGGGTTAATAGGACATGTGATCTTTCCTAGCACGCGGCCTACACTAACCCTAAAGCCTAGTTTCGAAAAAAATCAAATTCAAAGTTTCACCAAAACTGATTTTGGGAAAATTCATGAGATTTTCCATAAGGATTTTGAGGTGCCAAAGGGCGCTTTCGTGTTTTTCAAAATTTTCACTTTTTTCAGGATTACGAAGAACTGGCAAAGAAGCACTTAAGCCGTCATTTTATGATCCATTGTGATGAGAAATCGAATTTCTGCGCTTCAGTTCACAAAATATCGTATTTTGCAGTGCTTGTAGAATGAGCTTCAGCCAGCACTCACAGTGTAGTGCTCTATGTCAGTACACACACCTTTTACAGCGGTAATCTATATTACAGCTGACGGTTAGTTAATGGCCTTGCTCGGTACCAGGATATTTTGACCGCATTAAAGAATGGCCGTGGGTTATTTCATAGCAATCCGGAAGGGTTTATCACCAAGGGCTCGATTTTGGAATTACTCGCAGTATATGATCCTACCACCGCGTACTTTACATTTCGCGTTGTGGTTCACACGTCGGTCCATTTTGGGGGGAAAATACGAAATATTTTAAGGACCTACGGCGAAAAACGCACAACTCCCGAACGCGTTGGGCGATTCGAGTCTGGCTTGGCTTATAAGATAGAGAACTTAATTATCTATCTTCTGTTTTTTATATGATTCATAGATTTCGCAAAATTTCAAACCAAAGATTGAAAAAGTTAAGAATAAAATTCAAATTAATCCAAACTTTCGAAATTGTCCAACTTCCTTCCAAAATTTTTACAGAAGTATGTGAGTTACCCCAAAAACCTGAAAGAGTGCCCTGGAGAATTTAATTGTCTATCTTCCAAGACAAACCTGATTAAAATCGGTCCACGCGTCCGTGAGTTATGCACTATCCGCCCCGGTACTATAAATGTGACCATCTGCCCCGTTCCCACCCACCAGTTTCCGTTACTGAAACCGATAGCGTAATCACTACACCATATGTGAAGGAATAGGCTAAGCTAACCAGGAAAGTGTAGGCCAACGATACACTCACGCTGGTGCATGAATTCTCCGCTGCTTTCCACTGTGCACCAGCTTCCTTCACTCCCACAAGTACATATTGCTTTTCTATACGATATAAGAACCACACCGTATAGGTACAGTGTAATGCAGAAAACGGTGAAGATGACATCTGACCCACTTCCGGACCACTGAACACATCTTCGAACTCATCCAAGGTATTGATGTGTCCACACGGTGGCCAAAAAATAATTCCGACAAGTTGGAAAATGCGGGCGCTTTGGTGCTTGCTAGGAATGCGCGTCGACAGGTCATCAAGACCAAAACTATAAATCTGTAATACTGCAGGTTAATAATAAGCGTAAGTTTGTTTCGCACTAGCTAGTTATTATGGGACTGTCCATAAATGACGTCATCAGAGAGGTCAGTGGGTGGATCAAAGTCTCCCATTTAACGCCATATTGAACTGGGTGAACATCATCATTAGGGGTGGGGGGTCCGAAATTTCTGAATTTTGATGATGCCATTTATGAACAGCCCCTATTCAAGATAAAATTTTGTATTAGGGAGAAAGACAGAAAAAGCGGGAACGACGGGGTACTTAATAGACAGAATGTGATGTCATAGGCATTTATATATTCTAAATTCAAAACTAGTCTCGCGATCACCTGCTGCAAGCACAGGTCATCAGCTGAAAATCCATTCCCGTGGCAATTAGAGACGGAAGTTAGCTTGAGTGATTAGTTTAGCTATTTGAGAAAAGATATAGTCTTATGAAGGGGTGGCGATAACTGACCACGACCTGCGACTCATGTAAGGATGAATAATTGATATGAAAGCATTTGTTTGTTGCTTAGGTTATTTGAAGTGACTTCCATTCGCTTTAACTTTTACCCTCTGGAGGGGATAAGATTGAACTCAGATGCTCTTGAACCTTTATCGAATAGTAGTACGCCCTCGGGGTGATATATGTATTGAAAAGGCGATACGGAAATGCGTGAATAATACAACTTCAAAGCTGCTTATATCAGTGTGGAAAATTTACGGTTTAAGGTGAACAGTTCATGGTGAAAAGGTTCAGGAAGATGCAAGAGTGTTTGTAAAGCCTGCAACTAAGCTTCCTTGAAAGGAATTCGAATCTGGTTAAACTTTAGAACACATTGTGAGTAGCCACAATTCATTACAGAGATTGGGTTAAAGTGTTAATCAATATGCATTAAGAAAATGTTGAGCGGCTTCTCATTTACTATCCATATTTCAACATGGAGAAAACACCCCACGATGTCGTTGGGCACCCGGCTTAGATTACTCATCTCACACATCACTCATCGTGCTTTACGGGTTCTCTGATTATTAGGTAGGCTCCGACATTAGGTATTCTTTGACACATTGAAATATATTTTTGTGCGTACATTACAAATGGTATTTAACGTACTGAAAAATATCGACGAGTCGGACCAAAGTCCAACGGTAGGTCCGAATGACCTGGTTGGCGCTCCTCACCAGTTCGTAGTATTCTATTTTCCTTTATGGATGCCTGTCAATCTATTGATTGTTGAAGAAAAGACAGCTAAAATGTTCCAATCTGCTGGCTGATCGCGATCCGATTACCCCAAATGACCTGACTGATTGTGATTATTTTCAACAGCGTCGTGCCCTAAAGCAGTCGCGGGAAATCTGTAAATTCTTTGTTCGGAAGATCATCTTCAATAGTGATACAAATGTCACCATGATAATGTGCTCAAGGATTTCCTGTCGAATTTTAAAGGTCCCGGTAAAGATCCGAATTAGGTGGTCGAAATCGAATAAATCCATTGACTTCGAATAACTGGACCGAGCGGGAGCAGTATCAATAGCCTCGTGTTCTAAGGCTTCCTTATAAGTCTGACGAGGAATTACCGTCTGAGCTCTGTATTGTAACCACGACATTAAAATGGCACTACCTTAACATCGCATCGAGCACCATCTGAAACATTATGAATGAGCATGCTTTCGTGAGCATGGGACGGCGTTAGAAGGGAAAAAATGCTTCATCGAAATTGAAAATCCAGATTTTCTTTTGTGGAGTAACATGTAAATTTTTGAGTGCAGTAATGGCATTAACCCTGAGCAATATATCAAAAAACCGTGATTTTTTCCAAGGGCGTCTAGCGGTAAAGAACTGGAACATAAAGCACTAATCAACACTAATTCAGAAAAATTCATCACCAAAAACTCCTGACTACCGATGTGCACAATTCAAATGGCTTTGGCTTTCGTGGTGCAGATATCATTGATTTCACTGATAATAAAGCAGCAACTGGAATTTAAAGAAGCTGCGTCATATTGCATTTTCAATTTTTTTCCCCACTAACGCAGCCCCATGCGCACGAAAGGTTCATTCACAATGTTTCTTAGTTGTGGTTGATACGACGGTAGTAGTGTCATTTTAATACCTTTAGTACCGTGTTTACAGACCTTGGACATTCTGTATCCTATAAGCTTTTTTGGGCTACTAAGCTATCTAATCTGATTTTCCGCATCAAATGCTTTCCACCTACCGAGCATAGTATTTTAAACCTGATCCATACGATTTTGAAAAATATTAGCGCTCAAGAAAAATGAGACTGCAATGCTCGTCAACTATTTTATTTGATATTATTGGCCGTCATTGATAGTTCATAATGCTTTTTTCGACCTTACCAATCAACATCCTGTAACATCTTCCTTTCCGAGCGGTAAACTCTGGAAGCGCTTGGTTCCTCATGAAAAGAGATCGAAGGCCAGTAATCAGTAGATGGTTATAGGTATACCTTTATTGCAACTATACCAATTAAGTTTACATGTAGGGTTACTTCCAAATTGTGTGTCCAATGTAAACATAGATGGCACCACGATATTTTGCGTATAGTAATGCTGTTGAAGAGGAAATGGTCCAAGCGTCCGTTATACCTGCGGACAAGCACATAGGTCGAAGGGTATAAACTAGAAGCATGTGCAAGAAAAGTGGATCCCAGGAGAAAAAACGTATAACACTGAATTCATCGTTTAAATTTTCTGCTGAATATCAATAATTACCTGCGATGAGGAGGTTATCAGAATGCAGGAGGGGGGAGAGGGGGTTTAGGAGAGAGGCTGAAGGAGGGGGTAAATCTTGTCGTCAACCGATATAGGGCGCATGGAAAACAAAATTGACGGATTTGCTGTTTTATTTTAACGGAGTCCGCTAGGTATGTAGATTGCTACAATAGATTTTAGTAGGATTTGGGAAAAGGGAAGCGGGAAAAGTTTGAGAAATTTTGATGTGGGGTTGCGCATTAATGTGGTCGTGAAGCTGTGAGATTGTAGGTACTGGTAATCATAGGAAAATTAACCTGACAAATGCCAAATTTAAAAGACCTGCGATTCCAACGTCATTTCAATAACTAAATCCAACTTTCCCTTTTAACCTTTTTAGCATAACGAAATTCGATAATGTTCGACCCGAGAACCGTCACACAGAAGTTGTACGCATTCTTGACACGAGGCTAAAGTATACCAAACAAATAATGCGTAGCTTATCAAACGTGATTAAATCCACCGCAAACAATCAACGAATATATTCTTAATCATACGAAATCGCAGATTTGTTAGTACTTACACATCCAAATATGCAAAAAACTCCAAGCCAAGAAGTTAAGATACGCATATTGCACCCACTTTATTGATTAAACTGACACTCCAATTATCCCCACACTCTTACACCCAAAATTAATCTAACATGACTAAAGTGCACGAAAAACAAGTAATTTATAATAAGCTAAGAAGAATGTAAAAAACAACGCACACAAGTCACTATGAAATGAATCATCACAGTACATTTCGAAGTTCAACATTTCTCAAATTTCCGAAAAAGTTATTCGAACCCCAGCAACATGGAACAGACAAGTTGACATGTACAATCACCCAACACACGCCCTAAACAAATTTAAATTTCTGTGCGCGTTAGCGAACAAAAACAGCCCATCAGAATATCACCTTACTACCGTCTTAAACAACGTAACAACGTTGTAAAAACACTTGATATTCATACAATTCCACATTTTCAACCTCTACGTAGCGCCAGCATGTCAATTATGGCGGATCCAGACGTCGCATACCTCAGACCCCAAAAATATAAGACACAACAACCAAATTCTGACTATGTTCTAAATGATTCAAAACCCAAACCCAATAACCCACAAACAATGTCGTGGTTACGGTCATGCACGACAATCACAATTTTTGGAATTTGCAAAATCATGTCTCAAACCCCAAGATCACAAAAAATAGAGACGACACAGACAGGTGAATATGTTTAATTTCCCACCACAAACTCAATAAAAATTAATTCTCGACACGTTAAAGAATAACTTAACCCATTCACGAAATGACTTTGCTAATATGTTAACGACCGTAATAATAAATAAATTAACAATTATTTACAAATAAATGCCGATTATAATTCTTACAATTCGACATGTCCATCCCGTTCGCATCACCAACTTTTCACCTACGGCGAATGCGCATATCGCTTACCTCAAACGTTCAAGTATCTAGTCGTCCTGACGACAAAACACACCACCAAAACGTTTCCATAATCCAAACCACATGTCAACCATACGTATGTACCTGTATCTCAGTCTCCGCACTCGTATACAGACAGCGTACTATATCCGCATGCGAGGCCCACGCATTGATTTGTACGAGTCTACCTACGTCGTACCCACCATCATTATGTTATGTTCGCCAGCTGGACTCTCTTCAATGTGTCCAGCTGTCAATACAACAACAACCCGCACTGATAACATTGATGTACATGTATATTTAGTGAAAAGCCATCGTTTGACCCTTCACCTAGCCCGCCCCTGACCTCAGAAAAACACAAAAACTAATCAGGGAACCGCAACGACTAGCCAGTACCTATGACCACAATTTAAAAATTCAAAAAAAATATTTGTGAACCGTACCGTTGGTCACACCCATTTATGGTCAGGCCTCAGTTTTTCTCCGTCTCTCAACCCCCCTGCCATTTTTATTACGTGCTAATCGCAGGTAATAAAGGTGGGGTGCTGTGAGAGATGGGGCCATGTGTTTTTTGTTGACGATGTTCAGTGGAATTTAGAGAGTGTATAAGATCCATTTGGTGGGCGCTGTATTTGGTTGAGGTAGGCAGTCGGTAGATGTCGGTGAGTCAGATCATATAGTAGGCAGGTAAAACCACTCACATACCAGGTATCTACAGCCTGACAACTGTCAGGTTTATTAAGTTTCTTATTCTGATATGGGGTCAAATATGGAGGTAAAACCTTTACAGTAAATAGCGTGGCTGGTCGACTCACCTTTGTCCAGGGTGAGCTTAACAACCACTTGTCGCACTATTATACGCTATCATCATCGAAAGCGACTGATTGCATACTGACCATTTTTGCGAAATGAAAACCAGTACATTCGTGGATGTACGTACCTATTTCGTATGTATCTCAATGTATTTAAATGCAGCCAAAATGTCTCAAAACCAGTATGTCTGGTCACTATGCTGATTGGCACTTTTATTAACCTGTAGAAGCAGGTTTACTTAAATTAGGCACTGATGTCGGGCCAAAACCAGCGCCAATGTTTAACTACAACGCTCATTCACAAACTGTGGATATTTGATAAACTTTCTTTCGATAAAGTATATATATTCGATAAAAAGTCTATGGATAACCTCGATAATCGATAATGCATAACTATCAAATGGTAAAAACGCACTGGTCGATAGTGAGCGCCCTGGCTGTGGTAGCTGCAGCTACGGCAACATTATAGCTGCTTGTGACCAGCTGTAGGTGGCAAAGCTGGAGCTGGGAGCTGGGAAAGAAATCTCGATGATGTCTTATCAGAGTCTCAAAAAACAGAGGAGAATAACGAAAGTATGAGGACGCATGCAGTAAAACCCGTCTTGTCATGCAACGGAGAGTTCCGCGCATAGCTTTCCCATGGTGTCTCCAGATCAAGCTTAACCAACGAATTAACGTGAACCATTACGAAAGGCGAATAAAACAAATTAACGAACTGAAGGGAGGTTGAGATCATGAATGCGCCAAGGCAATAGGCTTTGGATGTTAAATTTTGGAACAAAACATGGTACGCTGATCCTGGGGTGTAGTGTTAAAACCTTATGTTAGGGTGACGGTGTATGCACATGCTGAGTAGCTGGTGCCAAGCTGAACTGTGCATAGTACATTTTACTTAAGCGGCTCGAATTCACCACATAGCATAGTGTAAGTTATTGAAGCACTCGACTCAGCATCGGCACCTAGACTCGCTAGACAGGAAGAGGTGCAGGAGGAGAGAGAGAGACAGGGAGGGAGACAGATAGAAGAGCTTAACTAAGGTTTCCTTAGTTAGGGCTTTAGTGAAACGAAATGAAAAAAAGTCAAGAGGCTGAAGAAATGCGAATGAATGTGAGGGATTTATGAGATAGTTTTCAAGATGCCTGCATCCACGTACAGATCATTTGACTATAAATAGCACCTCTTGGAGCGACACTTCCGTATTTATTTCCTTCATCGTCTCCAACATCTTCACCAGGAAACACAGAGGCAAGCCCGAAAGAGGATCTTGCCAGCCCTCAACTCATCCTCACCATATTTGCCACAAACAGCACGCACACCACATTCCTCCATTCTCAGTCACATATATACACACCCGCCGCTCACTCCAAGTTCCCAGTGCATCGGAGCTCAGGCCAGAGTTTGTTTCTGTGCAAACGTGCGTGGGTGTGTGTCCGCTATTTCGACAGGTCGACTTGATAGAGTACCGTCTTTAATTCCAACAATGCGGTTACTGTTCTTTGCCTCCATCCTGCTTATCGTCGTATTCACACTCTTTTTATCAGGTAAGATGTCCTTTACAATTTATCAGCTAGACTGAAGATGATTTGAAGTTTCTATCACGACGTCAAATGTAATGTCATGGTGGGATCTTGTGGGTTTTGGTCATCATTATATTTTTCAGAGTTCAATTTCAATTTTAACACGTAGGCTTGGATCATTTTTTCCTGTAGGTGGTGATGGAGCCGCATATATAAGCCCTTGCGGGCGCTACGGGCATGATCATCACGCTTGCGCCCGGTACTGCAAAAATCGTCCGTGCCCGCGAAATGGACTGTACCAAGGGGTCCGTGCGGAGTCGGGAACATGTACCTTCGGAGCTTGCATTTGCCACTACAGTGCCTCCAGATCAAGATCCTGTTGACTTTCTACCCGGCTCTCCCGATGACCGTCGCTCACATGAAAAACACGTTTTCCTTACATTTCGACTTGAAAACTTAACGGTAGAACAATGTAATAATAACAATGTGTCATGAAGAAGGACATGCGATAGCGGTTTTCAATACTTATGGTAACATTTCTTCTACAGTTGACATGTATACAAATATGTGCGTACAAATCTGTAAAATATTGTTCAGTGTATTTTGTATTTGAGGTTGTATACATTTTGTGTGTCCAATGACAGTCCTGGAATGAGTCGAGGAAAAACAAAAGGAGGAGGTAGAGATAGAGAGAGACAGGGCGAGAGAGAGAGGGAGTGACTGTAAGTGAAGCAGCAGCCGTCGCAGACCTAGTAAGACTTAAAAATATGAAATAGATAATAATAAGACTTGAAACTCTGTGGTTGGTAAAATAAATAAAGATTTTACCGTTACGTTTTGGTATGAGTACATGCGAAAATATTCGTAGCTATACGGTTAAGGACCTAAGGACATGGTGGAAGTAGGACAGGGGAAATCAAATTCTGTAGGAGGATGCAATAAAATTCATCAGTTTTACGCATGATAGTGATAGTACACACACGCCAAGTTTAGATAGAGCAAAGTGAGATTACGGGATTGTGTCAATGAACTGTCATCTCTGTAATTTTTTACTACTATAGCAATAAAGGGACGACCAGAATGTTTACAACGCAGTGATAAGCCGCCCTTCCTCTTCCATCTCCTCAGCTCAAGTTTTGGAGTTGAATGCAAACTTTTGGGAAGAGGGATGGGGACTGAACGAATGAGAGAAGAGGCATCTTCACCATGGCACCATATGGAACATCTGATATGTGGAAATTAACATTTGGGAGTGGTTCGTTCCCCATTGACCATCATTTCATTCCAAAATCAATCAGACCGCTCTCAGCGTTTATCAATTTTCAACCCAGGTCGGCTCACGGCGGCAAAAAATATTACAACATCATTTTGAAAGTTTATCAAACTTTGTTCATCATCACAAATTATTTTTTTTCTTGGAAAGATTTGGTTCCATGGTAAGTTCACGGGACTTTACCTTACCACGCATGGGAATGACCTAAAGGAATAGCGCGAATGGGTCTTGTAAGATTCGAAGTGGGTGATGGGAAAAATGTTTACGCAACTTAAATTTCATTATGTCATGGACTACGACGGTTCCTTAGGAACGCGTGTCTCTGTCACCATCAACTGATACGTATAGCACTAATATCTGTAGATCAAAGTTAAAGATGCAATTTCATTTGAGACATCCCGTTTGAAGCTTACGTTCTCTCAGAACGAATTTGTTGTAATTTATTTCATCTTGATTCTTGACTCCGTAAAGTGATTGTCGTTTCAATTTCTTCCAAAACTCAGACTTCGATAGTAAAATAAAAATTGCAGCTCTAGTCATTGGACAAAGAGTTGACGAAAATGCGGCTACTCCAAGATCACTTTTCTTCCCATCAACCTTGCTGACAGTACAATTCACCCAATAATGCAACCCAACTCCAAAATATGCGCGCTAAATATCATGATATTAAAATATATCCAACTCTAACTGTCGGCACACTAATGTCGCCGAACGTGGCAATAAACAGGAGTGTAGTGCCTTAATGTCAAGCACAAGCACAGTTCGCACACCGAGTAATCCTTTATTCCCAGTTGTGGCGACAACAAATGAAGTGCGTTCAGGTATCTCAATTTTAGAATACGCAATTATTCCAATTTGATAATAATCCGAAATCAGCTATTTACAGTCACGTTAATAATCACTCTCGGCATGACTGGCAATTATAGGGTAAAAACGAACTAGTAATAATAATAATAAATGAGCTGAAACAGCGTATCATTACTTAAAGTTTACTTCTGTATAATGTATGAATTAGTGGACAGTAGCTGACAAATAACTAATTTTAGCAGTAGCGTATACTCAGTTTTTAGTCAAAACTAATGAGCTCCGCCGTAGTTGGCTCTTCCTTGAGGGGAGCAGTTCCTCCGCCATCAGCTACTGAAACGTTTTGGTGCACCTGCTGAGGCGGCGGTTGTTGTTGCTGTTGCTGCTGCGGCGGCGAACCATAATATTGTGGTTGTGGAGCATGATTATTAGGAATCGCATGTGGGGGCTGTCCAAGTTGTTGTTGTTGTTGTTGTGGTGGTGGTGGTTGAGGCAGTTGTTGCGGAGCTTGTTGTGGGGGATGCTGAACTGAGGTCGGTCCTATCGTTGTTTGCGGAGGTTGTCCCAAAGACTGCTGTGACCCAGCATTGGGCATAGGCACTCCCTGTGGAGCCAAATGTGTAGGCTGTTGAATGTGAGGCATCATGACAGATTGTTGATGATTTGACGGCATCTGCATAGGCTGTCCAGGTATGCCCATAGGAGGCATAAACTGATTCGGTTGCCCAGGGACTGGGTATCTCATAACACCACCTGGTCCGTTCGGATCCGGTCCCAAAGGCATAGATGACGGCGGTGGCATGTACACCCCTGGTGGTTGAGGCATATAATGACCCATCTCCGGTCCGTGCGGAGGTGGCGCGAACCCTGCGGAAGCGTTAAATCCATCAGTTATTTGTCAACAAGCAGTTAAGGAAAAAGCATTGCGCATACCTGGCATTGCCGGATTGTACAAGCCGAACTGACCCTGCTGTGATAATTGTTGCTTTTGCTGTTCGATTCTCATTTGCATCTCACGTTCCTGCTCCTGCATTCTCTGAAGCGTCAGCTGACGCTGATACTCCAAATACTCCTGTTTCTGCTGCCTCTTGATGTGCAGCATTTGCGCCATGTGGAACCTTTTCGCCCGCTCCTCTTCCTCTGCCTTAATTCTCAGTCGTTCACGATGCTGCTCACGCAAAGCGTCCAACGCAGCACGAGCATCCTTAACTTGGCTCAGTTTATCCTGCAATCCCTCGTAGTAAGCTGTAAGGCATGGAGAAATCAGTTAACCCACAGTAAGAACAACAGTAAGAAGAATCTACGCTACGAATCTGATCACTTACTCCTCGCATTGTCTTGCGCCTGAATGAAATTTAATAGTTGGGAATGTAGCGCAGTAATATTCATAAAAAGACTCTGAACAGCAGTGTCGTTGGCAATAAGGCGACCCCGGCTTGAGTTTGATTTCATGCGGGTCACAAACGTTTCAATTTGACCCCGGAGAGAATCCACAAAGCTATCCACTTCGCCTGGTGGCTCAATTTTCTCGCGGTTCTCTTTAATTGGAGCAGATGGTTGGAACAGCAGTGATGATGCCGTTGAAAATCCACCTCCACCGGTTGCTCCACTTGTTCTCGCAACAGACCCGGGCCCGGATTTACCCGCCTCTTCCTTTGTTTCCTCTTCCTTCGAGTGTGAGTGTCGATTTTCCCAGTAAGTTCGATTCAAGTAACGAGAGAGCTCCGGGTCATCCTCCATAACTGGGGCGGTGGATTTCTGCGGCGAATTCTTGTCCTGGCTAATATCCTGTTCCATTGTTGAACCGGACGTTGGGATGCTGGAATGTAAAGGCGTCTTGTATCGATTCTCTCGCTCCTTGGCCTCAGCCTCAGACTGTGAAATTGCCAGTGCCAACTGAAGTTGCTCCTCCTCCTGGAGCTCTTCTTCGGTTTTCTTACGCTGTTGCTGTTACAAATACATAAATAATTTACTATACTGCTATACATCTTTCACAAAAATTCACGGATGCTGTTCCAAAACAGCGATGATATGAGATCCAAAACCAGCACCAAAAAATTAAGTCTTGACCACAATGACGAAACAAGAAAAACGAATGGAAAGTACATAATAAATACATAGGGTGAACAGAGAAGAAAACGAACTGTACAACACCAACAAGTGAAAATTGGTTGCATCTCAGTTTCAAAAACAGAAAATGATACATCAGAGTGTGCGAGCTACAAGAATTGCAAGAAAAAGCTTAACACTGTGAATATTTTTTACTACTACGAAACTGAGCTGCAAATCTATTTGGCTTGGTTTGGCTTATAGGAATCGAGGATAAGGTGAAGCAACAGAACAGTACTTGGGTTTTCGCCTCAGCCTTAGAAGCCGCCAGGACTTCCTTGAGAATTTCGTCGAAATTGCTCTGAGCATTGCCAGCATTATGGCTTGCTCTGATTTTGTTTCTACAAAAAGCAATACAAACAAGGAGTTTAAATTTTTACAAATGCAGAGATATGTACCGGCGAGGATTTATTTTGGCCAGATGATTGATGATGAGCAGATTGTCCACTCCCTGCTTTCAATACCAGCTCCTCAGGATCGTCTAAACCCACGCCATCCCTAGTAGTTTTTCACATTAGAAAATTTTCTCATATAAAATAGATATATTAAAGATCCGAGTGGGATATTTCCCCGCTATCCCACGCCTCCGCGTATTCCTTTCTCATTATCATTACTAAGCAGACAAGTGAAAAAAAGAAAAACTAACTTGGTCACTTTGTCGAAGCACGCATCACAGACTCGGACTTCTTTCTCTATCCCAAATTTTGGCAGGGTTGCAGTCTTGCTAGAACACTTTCCGCAGAAGACTTGCCCACATGCTCTACAATGATGCTTCCTATTAACTAGCCCAAATTCTGTTCGACACCTATGACATGTATTACTGTCAGCCCATTCAGGAGCAGTGTCAGACACGAACATCGCATCAGCTTCAGCTAAAGGAGGGAATTTCGATCCTTCTGTTTTCATAATATTTAGAACGTCTTGCACAGCTCTGTACGTCGGGTACCGTCGAAATGCGTGAGCCCAAGTTTGAATCAACTCTAAAATCTTATCACGAACGTTTTCATGCTGAGTCGTTTTGGCCAGCTCTCGAAGTTCTTCCATAAACGGCTTCGTTGCAACTTCGTCATGGACTGGACTCCCACAATTCTTCACAACCGACTCCAGTACCTATTAAATGCAGGATAAAAAATAAAATGGCCTATTTCTAAAACGGTTAAGGCTCCAATCATGGGTATATTGTGCCTAGTCACCCGGAAGTCAGTCTCTTATCGCAAAAATTACACCTTGAAAGCACAGGCGATCTTACCTGAAGAGCAAATACGACCACATGGGGATTGTGATGGTATAACTTCTTCTTGACGGCACTGACGGCGTACTTGGGCCTAAGATTTTAAAAATCCAAAGTGAAGTTAGTCATGCACAAGGAGTTACAGGTATAGTGCCAGATACCCTCCTGGCATCAGACTAATGTTTGAGGTTCTCGAGTCAGTGGCCACGTACACGGAAAAGAATATCACAACTGCAACGCCTATTGTTCCCGAAATGCGTGTGACTAAGCATCCTCTAATCAGTCATACACGTCGCTATCGATCTCCTCATGACTAAGCCACCAATTTCCACTCACTGTACTTGCTCACCATAATGAGCTTGCTAATTAAATCAGAAGCATCCAATAAACTCGGTGTATAACTTACTGACAATCCTTCTGCCGTATCAAATCACATATGGTCATGATTGAAGTCCAGTCTGGTTCCAGCAGTAAGTTACTCGTAGCTTTTTCTACAAGTATCGAATGAACAAATACCTCATGAAATCACATGAAGTTCCGTTGTTCCATAAAATGAATGAATGAAACGAAATTTGAAAACTCAAGGCACCTTACCGAGCAGTTTGTCGAATTGTCCATGCCCTGCAGTCTTAAACATGGTTCAATAAACTTTGTAACAAGCTCTACAAACTCGAGTCTCAAGATCTTATTTGAAAACCGTTGAAAATAATAAGACGTCCACGTCAAGGGAGAGCCTGTGTCACAATGACATTGGAATGATGATTTGACACTTTTAATTCAGTTGTCCATAGCTGCTTCAATAAACCGTAATTACCTAATTCAGATGCAGTCACCGACAACTCCACCACTGCTGTTACCCTAAATACTGGGGGCTGAACTGCGCTGAAAAAAATTTCGGATCCACGTATAAAATACGTTTGACTTCCTCCCAATAATCACTAGATCTTGTAACTATCCAGAGGGTCCGACTCGTATATAATAGCCGTCAGGGGGACACTAATCACAAATTACAACAACAAATCTTTTGGGTATAATATATATGTAGCAAGATCAAGTTCCGACAAATTTATTTACACAGCAATCGACAACTCGTATTTTTACTCTGCTCACATTATATGAACATACCTTGGCTCGCACCCTTCCTTGTGTCTGTTACGATGACGAGGACGATGACGTTGACGTTGTGTATGTAATGTATCTACCTCACCAGTATGTATCGAGATCGAGTGAAATCTTGCTTCTAACTCCAACTCCAGATTGCGCATGAAACTAACTGACGTATGGTGACGTCCTCATTCAAAGGCATGCTTGTATATATATAATTACATTTATATTTTATATACATGGAATAAGGGAGCCTTGACAAGATTACAAGTTTATGCCGAAATGCATTTAAGTTTGCTCAGAAAAAAAACATGAAAAACATTAAAATTGGTACAGGGGAAATGCTGTATGTTCTTGTAGGCTGAAAAATGATAGTACATCGAATCATGAAGTGCCTGCTGTTTTATCTATCTCTCACGGCTCAGTCAGATAGTATAGAGTACCGTGAGTCATTCCCAGGAGACTACGCGCGTGCGCAATGACTGAAAAAATTCAAATTCATAGGCAGGAGGGAACGGATTTTCAGTTTGCTTCACTTACCTCACCTCATGACAGCAAAAACCGCTGCGCTATCCTTCCTGATTATCCTGACGGTATTCAGTGTTCAATGTTCTAAGGACGTCGGTTGCAGTATACAGACTTTTAAGTACCAACGTAATAGCTGTCCAATGTAATTTTCGTAAAATACGTGAAACTGTTCATGATTTCCTGAATGAGCATCTTGTGGAGTTACGTTACAGTTCTTCACACATAAAATCGAGGTACCGTAGAAGGTACTACATTTTCGTTTCTTTTACCTGTAAAATTTGCTCGAAAGTTAATAGTGAGAATTGAACTGACCTAAAGGTTTATTACAATTCTTACAGATGAGTGAGAAATAGACTTGATTTATCGGGAATATTCTTGGAAGATGGCTAAAAAGGTAGTGAAGAAGAAGGAGGGAGGCGTAGTTTTTCTTTCTCCGGTGTGTTCAGGTAAGAATCGTTAGCTATTAAGACAAATGATGGACGGGACTGGAGTTGTGTTGCATTTGGAATGAACTGTTTGGGGTAATTGAATTTTTTAAAACAGCCGCAGATTCTCAAGAAAATTCAATACCGGAAAGGACCTTACACGGTTTGCTGTACGACGAGAGGTTCCATAGTTTCCAGAATGTCTGGCCGTATAAAAAAAAATCAGATGTCTGTAATGTGCATAATGTAGGTATATGTAGCTTCCTAGATTTTTGGGATCGTGTATTGATTTCCAATAGTGTCGTCTGGACTATTTTTTTCAGTTAGCCATGGCAGGATTCATGTTTGTCTCCTTCAATCCTTTGAAGGTCAGATGTTTTGTGTGCTGCAAAACTGCCTCCGATTTGAAACGGAACTCTGATCCCTGGTAAGTTGTTAAACTTGAACACGAGAAAACAATTGCCAATGATCAGATGTACATGACGAAGCCGTCAAATATCTTCAAGCCAGAAAACGATTATGGTAGCTGTTTACTAATGTAAATGATGTAAACATTTTACGAATGAAAGTTTGACCTCGGGATAAACAACAGTGTAGGTGCTTGCGTTTGTGTATTGGCGAATCATTTTCTCAAATATATGGTAGTACTCGTGATGTGATTTGGAAGTGCAATGTTTCTGGTTCTCTATAGGCTCGTTCACTCCGAAATCAATCCGGAATGTCCACTGATTAAGCTTGGTTACCCAGCAGAGCCTGATGCTTACACAGTGAATGAAGTACTTCAGCTCATGCATGAATCCGTGGGGAACAAATTGGTATGCTAACCGCAAGAGATTGTTGATATTCTGTTGTTTTATTATAAATCTACAAAATTCCTGTCAACTTTCCTCATTTCATGCATTGTGCATATTTTACTTGACCCGTCAGTACCGATTATTCTATTGATCCATGGTGTTGGTAATGTGAAATAATTTAATGCGGTTGGCAGGAGGAGGAATTCAGAGAGTTCGATCTGTTTACAAGACGTGCCTTGGAAGCTGTGGCCAATAAGGATCCATCAGCTATATTCTTCGAAGATTCAGTTTCATCCTCTGGGAGTTAGATTATCCTTTCCAGGACTGTTGTACATATTTCTACGCAAACTGAGCAATAATATTGTATGTTTTGTATACTTGTGGTTCTACTCTGCACTCAGTAAGATTTTGAAGACAATTGAAGGAAGCAAGACTCCGCTTCTCTACAACTTTTTGAATGATGTAATACGATTAATATAGATTTAGCTTGATGACACGTTCAATTAAAGGTCATTTCACATAGTATACAGGTTTATAATTTAAATTTTTAATTTCAGTAAACACATTCAGTGAGTATTAATAAAGTATGTAGTTTAGAAGTATAAGTAACATTGATATTATATATCGGGCAAGATATCAGCTTCTCATTCGTCTAGCATCAAACTTCATTTCATTTCTTTTAGACATAAACATGATCAGATGATGGTACTTGGTAGTTGATGGAAGAGTATTATTAAAGATTTACTTATGATTACTTTGTAATCATATCGTGGGAATGAAAAAATGAAGGAATTGTAAATTTGGAATCGAGAATTGAATTCCCACGGGGAACGAAGACCTAATTTTTTCCAGATCATAATCAAACACATATGTTCGTCAGGTCATGGAGTATACTCATTTCAGGTGTGTGCTGTGTGCAGAACTGCGCGAATCACTCAATCAATATGAGTGGTTCCTATGGCAATCTGTACCGTTGAACACCAACAAACTCTGACTGTGTGCGTTCTTGTGCAGCATCAACCTCTCTCTGCTGTTTTGTTGCCCCTTGGAGTAACCCTGCTGCTGTCGTGCGGGTCGTAGTCGCTGGCATCCTCATTGAAAGGTGGAACGGCGCAATATGCTGTTGTATACATAGATCATTAGATCAATTTGTTTTTATTTTTGGTCTTCAATCCTCCAGAAATGTTATTAGGATCTAATAATGGTAACGGTCCCACCTGTTCGCGGAAAGCTTTGGAAGAATAGAATATCTCTAGCTTTTTAGTGTTATTAAAAGTAGTTAGTGTATTATAATGGCATTATACTTCGATACGAAACTGCAACCTCCGCTATCAGCGGGAAACAGAGTGTACATCGACATCGACTGGCATGCTCTTTACCCATTGCTTGCCGTCGCTCTGTTCGATGACAAGAAAGGTGGACTAGTGTGCATCCATGATCCAGAGGTAAGCTCCATGCTCACATGTGTAAGCAATCGACTAAATTTTGAATATTAAAGTAAAAATGTCCCCTGGATCCTCTCAGACGCAGGATACAGTTGACATCGAAGTGAAACCGCAACCGAACGTCCAGGTTGTTCGGATTTCATGGCATCCGATCCAGAAAGTCCTGGCCATAGGTTACGAGTCCGGTGAAGTTGTTGTGTGGAATGTGGAAGAAAACGAATCTTTTGAAGGACCGAAAGGTCATAACGCAGCCGTGGTACTTGTTCAATGGAGTAATTGCGGAAGTATCCTCGTAACTGCTGACAATATGGGTTCGCTGGTCAACTGGAAAAGTGACCATCAAGGTCATCTCCAGCTCAAGGCTCACCACGACTTTAAAGACCCGGTGTGTCAGATTGTTTTCCGAACGCAGAGTAAACCCCAAAATGCGTGAGTAAAATCTCTTCATATGCTTGCATCGACGGAAAGTCACTGTATATGCATTGATAAATAAAATTCAGAAATGAGTTATCAACCGAAAGAACATTGGGCAAGATGACAACCTGGCGGCCCAAAACGGGTATGAGGCGGTCCCCCCGAAATGAATTCGATGACGAAATTGATGCACGCGGGAGCGAGAGATGTTTTTTTATTGGGCTACTTAGTGGTAATTGTTTGGTCACTTTCTAAAGAAAAATACACTTGGACCTTCATTTGGTCATTATTGAGTGTAGCTAACTTACATGTCATTTTTAGGCGCAATTTACTATGTGAGAGATAGCGGCTCTAGTGAAGAGGTACTTACGTCGGGCTCAGCAGTGAAGAGCCTACTATTCCATGAGGCAGGTGATATTCTCATTGTTATGACGGAAGCGTACATTCTAGGTCAGTTCCATGTAGACTCCAACGGAGGACTGAATGAAGTCAATAAGGTATTGCTGAAAATACATCAATTTTAGTCAAGCTAAAGCTCACATTCTAGCACGGTTTTCTGCACAGATGAAACTCAGCGGGCAAGGGGATGTTCGTGTCTCTTGGGTTGGAGCTGATACGCTTGCAGTTATTAGTGAAGAGCTGTCTGTTCGCCTGTGGGATATCACTTCAGGGGAAAATATGGTACTGGAGCCTAAGGGCAATGAGTATAGCCAGGATGAAGTATTTTGCTCCATTGATTTTAACTCAAAATCTGGTAAGTACTACGTATACGTGATTAACCCTAAATTTTTGGGAAAATGTTTTAAACTTATTTGTTCTACAGGCGTCCTATGTTGCTGCACGAACAAGGGCAAGCTGGTAATGTGGCGAGAGACGGCCCAGGTTGCTGACGGAGAGCTCGGAGATGATGGCAAGTGGGAATGGTACAACTCTTCCCAAGTATCACCCAGTATTAAAACAGTAAAATGGTGTCAGAATCAGCAGGGACTACTTGCACTCAATGGAATGCGGGACGTTTACATTTTGAGGGAGCAAGAGCTCGTGTGCCACTACGGTGAAAAGGTTGGAAAGGGCCTCATTCCTTTTGTTTTCCAACATCATGTTTTAGGCCTATATAATTCTAAAGATTTTATCTCTTCTCGTCCAGATTTCTGCCATTCAGGCCAATCCTACATATGTCATTATAAAACTGAGCAATCCCCCAAGCCGAGTAGAACTCCACTGTGACTTCCATGTGAAAGGCATAGCGACGACCGGAACGCATGTGTGCGTATGGAGTGGTAAAAAAGTTGCCACTTACGAGGTTGGCCCTTCCGTAAACACGGACTATAAACTTGTGGGTAAGAGTGCAGAAGACTGAAAAGGATTATGCATAATTATTTGTCTGAACACGTTAATGAATGGTGGCACTGAGAAGGGATTTATACGGGTTTGTGCAGGAACATTTTCGAGCAAGTGCATTACAATCTGCATCCACGACCTGAGTTTGTTTCTCTTGGACATCAGTGAGGTTCAGGTGGTGACGTTTCAGGGAACAGTAAAACAGACTTTGAACTTTTTGCCCAACGAAGGCGACCCCATCACAATTTACATTGGGGGCGAATACCTCACCGTGGGGACGTTGTCTGGCTACCTCAAAGTATGGCATGTGGCTCGACGCGAACCCAAGCTTCATCACCCAGCCTTTAAAGTCAGCGACGCATTGGATAATTTTGGAGAAATAATTCAAGCAAAAAACAATAAAATCGGAACCAAAGTTGCCTTCACTGTGGCTCAGGTACAAAAATGTGGTTCATTTCCACACTCGAAGGTATAGCCGTGAACTGATTCATAAAATTGATTCTTCTCCAGATCACCCTTCTACCTGATAGTCGTTTTTGTTTGTGGGACCTAACCGCTGGGGATGTCACATTCCTGGAGTTTCCCGGCCGGTTTGTATACTCGTTCTTTTGGGACTGGCAGGATTCCATGTTTATGGCCTTAGAAACCCGAGTTGTTCCCATGGAGCTTCTCAACAGCACAACTTCCAACGCATTTTTAACGGCAGAGGTGAACCGAGTCTCCACGCCTATTCGGCACGGCGTCCGCAAGGACCGTCAGAGCCCTGAAGTCGAAAATACGTCTAGCATCAGCATCGAAGTAGAGCGGGAGTCCAGTGCAGACATGGTTATTACCCTGTTTGTATGCTCGGATCGCGGCCTTCTCACTCACGATATTAGCAAGAAGGAATCCCAATTCGACGGTCTCATTGGTCTGGATGTGCCGTGCCTATATTTTACGCGTCAGGAGAATCTGTTCAAACCTCAAAAGAGGGACAAGAGATCCAAGAGTAGTGAAACATCCGAAGCGGTGAGATACATGGGTAATTATATAGGATTGGTAAAGAGGACCTTGTTGCCGAACTGCTGTCTTGCAAGGGGTCCCGAATTTGACGGCAGTTCATATTTTTTGTTTTCATTCCCTCTTTGCGTGTTCATGTATAGAGTGTGAGCTTCGATGGAAGCCTGAAGACGACGATAGAGAGGAAGTTCATCAAAGATTTTGACGGAATAGACGAGAATGAGCCTTCATCGCGAGCAGCTCTCATCTCATACGTGTACAGCAATTTGATTGGCGACGTAGATGAAGCCTTGAAGGCCATGAAAGGGATAAAAAAGTATGTAGTTATAAGTCCTTCCAACTTATTTCAGTTTTAGGAGCTCTATTCTGTAAAGAAGAAAGTAACTAGCCACGATTATGTCAGCAGCTTTTGCAGCTCACACCCCTCACGTAACTCATATAAATCTGCCCCCCCCCCGTAATGCCCACGTAGTAAAAATTCTACAACATTGTATTCAATTGTACAAAACAAATGAAAATGATTCACCAATCTAACTACAACCAAAACCATGCACCTTGCTATTTATGCAAGTTGTGCGTGAAAATATTATGTTAATATTAATATTATTTTCTTGTAACAGAACAGGGCGACCCAGCTAATTTATTTATTTTTCCAGTGTGAAAATTTGGGATAATATGGCCCGAAATTGCGTGAAAACCAAAAGACTGGATGTAGCCTTCATCTGCCTTGCACGCATGCGAAATGCGCGGGCGGCCCGAGCGGTGCGTGAAGCAGAGTTGGAGCCGGAGCTGGAGGCCCAAGTTGCCATGCTGGCCATTCAGCTGAATATGCTGGTAAATTATGTTCACTCTCAGAATCACTTAATTCCCTCTCTCCACTTTCTGTGCCGTACGTACTCACAGAAGTGTGCCTATCTTGCAGGAGGAAGCGGAGGCACTTTATCTCCAGTGCAAGCGCTACGATCTTCTCCTTCATCTGTACAAAATATCCCGTCAGTGGGACAAGGGAATCAAGCTCTGCGAAAAGCATTGTCGCATTCACCTTAGAACGACCTACTACGCCTATGCCAAGTACCTGGAGACAGAGAAAAGAACGAAGGAAGCCATCAAGATGTACGAGCTGTCGGAAACGCATCGCTACGAAGTCCCGCGGATGCTCGTGGAAGATCCGCACCAGCTCGAGGCCTACATAAACTCTAAGAAGGACACGGAGCTGTACCAGTGGTGGGCACAGTATCAAGAGAGTGGTGGGGAGATCGAGGCTGCCCTCAAATACTACGAGCTGGCCAAGGACTGGCTCTCACTCGTCAGGCTGTTGTGCTTCTGTGGGGACATGGAGAAGGCTGCAGCAGTGACGGAGAAGGTGAATGACAAAGCCTCCTGCTACCACCTCGCCAAGACTCTGGAGGATCGCGGGGAAAATCATCGTGCCATCCATTTCCTCACCAAAGCGAGTGCCTACGGAAATGCCATCAGGATTTGCAAGGAGAATCATTTGTTGGATCAACTGTGGTCATTGGCTCTGATGGCTCAGGCAAGTGACCAACTGGACGCCGCGAGGTTCTTTGAAACAAAGTCGGATCGTCCAGACTATGACAAAGCGATTCAGCTTTACCATCGTGCTGGCTATTCGTCGAAGGCATTGGACTTGGCCTTCTCGTAAGTAGCTTGCTGAAGGAATATGAATGCGCTGCATCCAAAGTATGAATTTTCAAAGTTTGCATTCAATGATTGTGCAGGACGCAGCAGTATAATGCACTACAGCTTGTTGCAAAAGACCTGATCACCCAAAGAGGGACGCAGACAGATCCCGTCTTGCTCCAAAAATGCGCCGAGTTCTTCGTCATGAATGGCCAAGTGGAGAAGGCCTTGGATATGCTCGCAGCTGCACATCGGGTAATAACAGCTCTTTTCTTACAGCATCCGAGGCTAAATGTTTGTCATTCTCTACCATCATCTGTTTTTCATTTCGGAGACAGTCGAATTGGACGTTGATCTTTGCCTTCTTGTAGTATGTGGAAGCGATGGACTTGTGCGTGGAGCATAACCTTCCCATTACCGATGACATAGCGGAAAGACTGACGGCGCCAAAGGGGGTGGGGCTGGACGAGCCGACGCGAATCAAATTGTTAGAAAAAATAGGGGAATGCCTCCTGCTTCAAGGCAATTATCACTTGGCGGCTAAGAAGTACACGCAAGCAGGGAACAAGGTGAGTTCATCATGAGGGACAATCTGCTGCATTAATTTCCCCGTTGAAACCCCCTAACCCTCATATCATGTTCTCTCATTCCAGATCCAAGCCATGAAGGCCCTGCTCAAGAGTGGAGACACAGAGAAAATCGTCTTCTATGCTAATGTCTGCCGGAACCGGGATATTTACATGATGGCCGCCAACTATCTTCAGACAACTAACTGGCGAGCTTCCGAGGAGATCCAGACTTTGATCGTGCAATTCTACACCAAAGCCAAAGCACAGGAATCACTGGCCGCCTTCCATGCATCCATAGCGCAGATGGATGATGTTGGGAATCAGGAGAAGAAGCGCTTCTTTGGTAGCCAGCTGCAACATGATCACGCCGGCGGAGACGGTGATGGTGACGACGACGATGATGATGATGAGGACTCGGAGGAGCTCGTGGAGGAGGAGGTGCTTGAGGATGCGGAGGACGTAGACGACGATGAGGAGGACGAGGACGGGGAGGGAGATGATCATGGTCAAGGTGACAACTACGTGGATGATGTGAACGAAAACCGGGCCACGCCCACTAATTACTTTGCTAATGCCCTACAATACACTCAGTCCGCCTCTTACAGGCTACCACGAAAGTGATGTTATTATTGTTCTTTTCACCTCGTTCATCCATACTTGTACGTACCATGCCGAATCTTTGACGTTAGTCTGTTATGTTTCCGTTAGTTATACTGAGAATAAATGCGGCAAAGCGGTTATTTGCGATTTGACTCCTTCGCGATTACGCACAATCCATTTCCCAATTTCCGTTGCGGCCCAAATTCACATTCAGAGTGTAGGAATTTCACAGTGGGAGCTATGGCCTAATTTAGCGTCCGGAGCAACAATCTTATCTTACAAACAAAATATCGACGGGTATAAAGCAAGAGCAGCATATTTTCTTCCATGAATCTAACTTACTGAACAAGTGCTGTGCCACTTATCTTCTTTCCTGCAGATACAAGTGGAGTAAATTTATTGAGGAAACTTTTTATTTAACCAAAGTAATCTCATAAATTCAAGTAATCTGTAAAAAAAATGAATAGCAAACATACTTATCTTTCGATGAGAAGGACTACTGGGTACTATTTCAGCTTTCCTAACAAGTTACATTCCGATACCGTCGGCACAACTGTCATCGTATAAATAGTTCCTCTTACTGTTGTTTTCTGTATACCACATTGCAACAACACATGTAATAACCTGCGTAAAATCCTTAGCTATCAAGTCGATCAACAGAATTCTGAGACATGAAGCTCTTCGCAACATTTCTTACTTTAGTCCTAGCAACGGGTGAACTGACCATTGTGGGAGCCCCGGTTCCAGGTACGTATACCGTCCAAGTAATACTGTGGTTTCTGAAAGGATCATGTCTGTGTTGATCAAATCCATAATGTTTGGAAAAACTAATCATTCCAATTCAGCATACATAACCGCATATATAATACTAGTCGTTTTCAAAACGTATATTGCTGTGCAGGAACCCACAAACTCTCAAAGGTGAAAATTACCAACACAGCTGAGCTGACTGAATATATCCGCTCGTTCAAATTGAATTCTCCATTGATTGAGAAAGTCCTTGCCACAACCTCCGAGCCCCGGATTGAAAGAACAATAGATGAACTTCTGAGACGATGGCCTGAGGCTCCGAATATCATCCAGGGGATCGGTTCCTTCCTATCAAGTCCGGACGGCAGACCGCTCCGCGAAGTCTTCCTCAAAGTCATGAACCCCGTTAAAGAGATCCTTTTCGAACTGTCCGCGAGCCTAATGACTATCTTGGAAGACGCCGGTGAAGCCCTGACAGAGCAAGGAATCAGGCTGTTCTTTTCAATGCAGGATCCAACCGTCATCGATAGCATCAAGAAGCTTCAGGCTACACCAGAAATACAAATTCTCGGCGTGTATCTACAAGAATACGATATCGAATTAGACGTTGTATTCAAAAAGTTGTTAGAAACACTGTCATCATTGCCGACTCCGCAACATTCATAGATACTGTAATAGTTGTGACGTTTTTTTGTATGTTAGAGTTGTCAATGAAAGTACTGAACCGACCGAACTTATATTAAAATGAAAATAATTTAATACTGCTTAAAATATTTAAATATGAAGTTTCTATGCCTCAACAGGAGGGTAAGCTCATGTACATGAGGGATTGAACTGGGATTAATAGGGAATGTTACCCCCACCCGTACCATATACTAACTCCAGAACCTTTCGCCCAACTAAAGCCTAGTTTCGGAAAAAATCAAGTTTGAAGTTTCACCGAAATCAGTTTTGGGAAAATTAGCATGGTGTTTTTGGAAAAAATCACTTTTTAAAAACTTTTGAAAAATTAGTTACAAATTGCCTTTTACGATGTGGTAGCATCATTGGGGATGGAAATTCGAAATATGGCGCTTAATTTTGATGAAAAGGTGTCGTTTTGTGTAGAAATTATTGAGGAAGGTAAAATGTCACGAAATTGATTTCTGGGGAATTGAACATGGGATTTCCCACAAGGATTTTCATGCACCCTTTGGTTCTTCTCAAAAAATTCACTTTTTACAAACTTTTGCGAAATGACTCAAAAATCAATTTTTACCATGTCTCATGATTAGGGACCGGATTTCTATGACCGTTTTTAGGGGGGATTATGACGGTTTGCATATGCAGCATTTTAAGGGATTATGACGGAAAAT
>WJFA01000717.1:0-30648 GCA_009870155.1 Pseudobourletiella spinata
CCCGCGATTAGCAGGTAATAAGAATGGTAGAGGGTAGGGGTAGAGAGAGACTGAGGCCTTCCATATAAGGAGTTGTGACGCGATACTGGACATTAATATTTTTTGGAATTTTTAAAACAGTGCTCAGAGGTAATTTGAAGTCGAGGCGGAAACCGAGATCGTTTGGATTTGTTAATTTCGGTCAGGGCCGGGCTAGGTGAAGGGTCAAAGTACACTTTTTTCATAAGTAAGCATGTACATCACTGCTTGCAGTGCGGGTTGTTGTTGTGCTGGGAGCTGGACTCATTGAATGGAGTCCAGCTGCCAGTACAGCACAGTGAAGTTAACTACGGGACCACTGTTCTGGCCTCGCAGGCAGCATTGGGAATTGGAAAGGCGGAGACGTTTTGGCCGTGTGATGTGTCGTCGGTACGGCTGTGTGCACTGCACGACCCTGACCACATGAACACCCGGTTCAGACGTTAAGAAGTTTGGGTGGGCTTACACGGGGCACTTCATTTTTGCGCGGAGCACAGCAGTGATGCAAGATTTTCAATTCAAGCGAGCCACTCCAGTGAGAACTTTCCGATATTTTTTTTCAAAATCTCCGTATCAATTTTTAGTTGGTGTAGGCGGTTTGTAAGTGCTCGGTGGAGCGGCACATGTCGAAAAAATAGTTTTGCCATTTTTAAAAAAATGTATCATTTTTGAGATTTTTGAGCCGATATAAATCTCAGTGGTTCTGAAACTGAAAAGGCAGTTCATGTAGACAATAAGTAACTTCAAGATTTTCCGACCTGAGTGACACGAGTACTCTCAAATTTTGGAAACTTCCTGAGTTTACATATTCTTTGTAATTTTTGCATGAGAGTGATCAAGAACATTGCCCGCCTTGAAAATTTTCATTCCTAAAACTACTATTTGTGAAAAAACTAAAATTGAAAATTTCGTGAAAATGATCTCTGATAAATTAACGTAGGATTTCCCATAAGGATTTTCATGCTCCCAAGGGTATTTCCCTGTGGTATTTTTCAAAATTTCCACTTTTTTCAAAATTGAGGGAAAACTATAAAATAAATGCTTTTTAAGACGTATTATGGTATTCTGAGCCTCCTTTTGGGTTCTTTAAACTTTACACTCGAAATTGCGGCAATATTTTACCACTGAAAAAGCCGGATTGGCAGACTTGAAATCTTTGTTTAGAGATTGCTCCGGGACTGCCGAACCGATTTTGATAAATTTGGATTCAAATGAAAGGCGATTAAATTTTCCAGGACAACTATTGATACTTTCGCAAAATTCGAAAAGACGTCGAAGACATGACGATTTCAAAATTTTGAAGTGAAATTTCGAGAATTAATTTTTCGAAATTCGAAAAACTAAACAACTCTTTTAGATAATTTATTTAATTTTCAAAAAAAAGTCTTTAAAAATCGGTTAAGAATTGCCCCAGAAAACAATTATCAAAAAATTTTACATTGTACCCTATATCTCCGGTAGCAGTGGTCGTTACCATTGGTATATTTGGAAAGTACTCGTCGAGAGGAATTTTTTGGTACCAAAGTTCCCAAAATTTGAGAGTACTCGTGTCACTCAGGTTGAAACCTCTTGAAATATTTCTAGATTTGGGGTGGCTAGCTCATCAAAAATAGTCAACAAAAAACCTCTATACGGTTTACTCCCGGTGGGGGTGGGAGTAAGGCGAGGATTTTGCAGTTTACACTTTAGTGCACTTTTGGTTATACACCTATATTTGGTAGGTTAAATCGATTACCCATACTGAAATTAGGCGAAATCCGCTTTTAGTTTTATGCCTATACAGGGTAATGGGTAACCATCCATTAAAAATTATCCATTATCCATTTGTAATAGTTAGGGTAATGAGAACCTTGTTGACGTAACCATAATGGGTAATGGAAACAATGTAGGCGATGCATTGCGATGATTAATGTGTAAACGCTGCTTTCTACAGTGTAATATTGTAATGGAGAATACAACACGTAACTTTGTTTTCGGCAACTCAGACTGGGCGCGCTACGGTTCAAATCGAATTGGGAATGTCCATAAATATCACTTTATGACATTTTTGAACACCCAAGCCCCGTAATACATACAGACGTTCCAACCGATCCCCCACCCCTGTAACTATTAAATCATTGAAATACGTTTGAGAAACCATCGAATTGGGCAGTTAATTTCAATAGTTAATGTCGCCAAACATATTATTGATTAAAAAAACTGCATATCGTCTCAGTCAGTCACTGCGTACCTGTACCCCCGTCACGCTTTCGATACTTATGGCGATTCAATTTCTTGTTGAGTGTCGTAGAAACATTAAGGTTCACCTGAATCAGGGATTCCGCATTCGGCTTCGGCATCACGAGTGACGTTTGTGATTCCGTCGTTCTAACTAACCTTCAGCGAGATCAGCTGGGCTAAAATATTTACCTATTTAATGAAATCGGTTTAATGCCCAGTACATAATTACTTGCTTTGGTTAAGGGGAAGATTAATAGTGTTTTTATTTTGTAGTGGGTAACACGTAAGGAAAGCATAAATTGGTTATAATTCGGTTCAGACATGTACATTGTTCGTTTCCGAAATATTAATTTTTGTAATCACCGAAATCATTCCTGGGAAATTTAACATGGGATTACCCATCAGGACTTTAATTACCCATTAATCATTTTATGTAATGGGTAATTGCAATTACATTATCCATTATTACACTGCACGTGGGGACGACTTACTCTTCTGGTGAGTTTCAAATCGAGTTTAAATTTTTCAGTTACTGAATTAAACGTACGAATGAAGACTAAGCTAATGATCTTGAAATCTTTCCTAAAAATCTTCCGTGTCTCTTTTGCCAAATTAACCAAATTAAATTTCAGCTGGGGTTTTGATCTCATCCCCAAGGTCTATTGGTGGATAGTATCCCATTTTAATTACGAGGGTGAGTAAGAATGGATGTACTTAACCAAATATTCCAGTTGACGTCTTACACCGAAGTTACCGTACTCATTCATCGGTCCGAACTCAGCTAAACCTAATTTTCCTCACCTAGGAGTTTGGCATTATTAATTTTCCTAGGTGACCTGCTCTTAAATCTATAGTGTCGAATCTGTGCTTTGGTCGCATATTACGACTCTCATTAGCATTCCTCTCCTTGTTATACAAGTAAAAAATTGTTACATAAATAATACATTTTTATGGCGGTGTGAGCATTTTGCGCATAACATAAGTGATTGGTTCATTTTTGAGGTGGAACTCCTCCAGTGAGAAAAAAAATGTATGACTCGCCTTGTGTCTGCTGAAAATACATACTTTACATGGTATGTATGAGAGGCTTGTTTCCCATACCTTTAACACGTGAAGCGCGAGCGGGGAAGACCAGCAAGAAGTAAGATAAGGCTCGCGGTAGGCAAAGTTCAGCGTTGTGTTTGCTTCCTCCTCTTCAGTAAAAACACTTTTTCACGCGACTGCTTAAGGGTCTGACTTGTGTCGTCCATTCAGTACGCGTCGTCTAATTGGCTCTTTTTTTCTTCTGCTGTTTTCGTAGTTTTTATTATAACGTAATTCAAAATTTTTAGTGCATCTTTTCACACATGCTGCTCGAAAATTAAATTCCTGATTAAAATTAGCATCTGAATTTAGCTCTAAACTGATCAGCTGAGCTTATTCTTAATCATCTCTTCTAAGAGCCATTCTGGGGCACTGGATAAAATTATTCAAGGTAATTTATAGTTCTTCGTTTTAAAGTAGGTAATGTCCTCCAAGTATTTGAAAAAAATACATTGCACCTTTTATACGTACGCATTTAGTAATTCTATTTTTAAATTGTTGTTGAAAATTTAACTTCTGAGGTTTAATGAAAGCTGAATGTTATCGTGTGAAAGAGAAAGAACTGGTCGAGCTGCGTGCTGTATTGTGTTTACACAGCTGTGATCGCGCTGTCGTCTGTTAAGGAAGATGATTGTAGTCATGGATTTCCATCCAATATTTTATTCCGATTTTTCACTACATGTAGCTTTAAAGAAAGTATGTGATAAACATGAGGCATGAGTTTCGAAAGTGATGTAGCGCGTATGTTTGTGTTTTAACATTTGGTGCAATCAAGTAACTTAGGTAGTGGAAGGAAGTGTCAGAACTACGTAAGCATTAAGTAAAAAGATTTGTGGAGTTATGCATTCGGATACTTTCAGATAAACAATGGCCGCATCCAATTCGTCAGGCGATTTCAATGCAGTGGAAAGCAGCAACAGCGATGAACTTGCATTTCGTCATTCATCGGGTCCAGTGATTTTGGATTATTGCCACGCTTCGATGGATAGTCATGACCTGGCTGAAGCACTCGCAAATCAACCAACTAAAACTTTCTCAACTGTGGAGACCCTTTTGGTCACAAATAACTCGTTGCTTCATCTTCCAGACACAGTTTCTCTTTACGTTAACTTGAGGAGCCTAGACGTATCATTCAATCAGTTGACGTACCTGCCGGAATCTATTTGCCACTGTGTTAATTTGACAGCTTTTATCGCCAGAAATAATTTGTTGGATGACACTAGTTTTCCGAAATCTTTCGCCAATCTACGTTTACGAGAGTTAAATCTGAGTGGGAATCAACTTACACGCATTCCAGAGCAGATTCTTAACCTGGGCACAACACTCACTTCGCTGCACCTCGGAGCGAATCGAATAAACACTCTTGGATCTGATGTCAAGCGTTTGAGACAGCTGGAAGTTCTTTACTTGGGCGGAAACCTATTGAATGAGCTACCATGGGAAATTGGAGATCTGAAATCCTTAAAAATTTTTGTTTTATGCGAGAACCTGCTCGAAAGCATTCCATCATCAGTTTCAAATCTCAAACACCTGAAATCACTGCTGCTTCATCGTAATCGCCTTACATCTCTTCCAGTGGAATTAATTAGACTACGAAATCTTATGGAAGTGAGTCCAAATTTCGAATCTACATTGAATTTGTTTGCGTTAACATATGCATAACATGTGCATGGTATAGTTACATTTTATAATAATTTTTGCCAAGACTTTTATTTGATGCATTCTCTTCATTACAGCTAAGCCTGCGAGACAATCCTCTTGTAGTCCGTTTTGTTCGTGACATGGTGTACAATCCTCCGTCTCTAATGGAATTAGCTGGACGTGTCATTAAAATTAAGAAAGTACCGTATAATCCTGCAGAAGTTCCGCAGAACCTAGCTGATTATCTTGGTCATGCCCACACATGCATCAATCCGCGTTGCAAAGGTTAGTTCCCTCTATTAATCCACATTTGTGGTTCTGATTAATTAACAGTGATTCGTATTACATACTGCAGCTTAATGTCGTAGTCGGATAGTTCAATCCTGACATTTCCGTTACAGGTGTATATTTCGACACCCGAGTTGAGCACATCAAATTCGTGGACTTCTGTGGAAAGTACCGTGTTCCATTACTACAGTATCTCTGCTCTCCTACCTGCAGTGATTACAGATCACCAGCTTACGAGGCAAGCGATTCTGACTCGGAGGATGATCGTATTCGCAAAGTTTTGCTTGGATAAAAACGAATGGTGCTCACTGTGAGAGGTGAATCTACCCCTTCATACGTTCTAAAAGAGTGAATCACCTTCAAGTCTGTTGCAACATATTTAGCTCAATTTTTAATGCTGAAATGGTTTCTGATGCCAAAAAACTAAATGCGAACTCGTAATGAAGGGCCAAAATAGTGTAGCATTCAAAATAGTGTTCTTTGAAAGATCCACAAATGATATAACACACTGTGATGTGCTCAGTCATATTCCTGTGTGTATATTTTGTAATATCGATGGTGTCTTAGTGGTGCGATAACTGTTGCTTTACGGAGTAGAAGGGTGGTAGGAAATAATCTACTCAAAATAGTGGTATTTCAACTAGCGCGACATGATCTACCAATAATAGTGTTATTGCACTGCACAATTATGCATGTACTAAGGTTGATTTACTTTTGTATTATTATGGCACCGAAGATTACGTAAACCGCGACTACAATCGGATGTAGCACTTTTTGAATGGTGTTTTTTAAATATAAATAACAGGTTTCTAAGAAAACCTGTTATTTCTTGGCCGTTTTTGGTGTATATTAATTGTTACTTATTTTCTCTGTTGTATTCTTCGAATAAAATGAGCATCATAGTTTTTTCCGAGCTCAGTGGTAGAGACTCGACGATATGGTGTGAGTTCAGATTTATTATTGTAAGAATTGTTTATTGCTCCCGTTTAAAAGTAGCTCAAATACGATGATACCGATTTTACCATTTCATGACGCTTTCGTTCGTGATGCCCCTCTCAGTCTAAGTATTTTGCCTCTTAATAGTGCACTGAAAACTGCATTTGTGGTATGTACTGGTATGTACGTCCGTAGCCCCGATTACGTCGTAGATTATTACAGCATGGTATTATTTACACTCCCAGATCAATAAAGAACCAGGGCTTCATATTATCATTTATACAGCAGTTCAGCGCTAGTGAGCCAAGGTTCAAAATATCCACGAGACGCCCGTTGAGAAAGCCCCGCCCTTCAGATGACACTTTCACAGTGTAGGACTTACTCAGTCGGTACTTTTCCTACAATATTATTACAGGAAATCAATTACAAATTCAATTTCCGAAAGCCACAAAATGTAAATCATTCAAGGCTGTCCTCACTTGGCATTGGTTCCGACTTCCGACGCAATAAAGAAGTCCGATTCCATTAAAATCGTGTCGGTTTCTAACCACAACGGATCAACCTTTCTTCAGTTTCCTCACAAAAGTGAAGGTTGAACAATAATAATTGTACCTGACCAACAATAACATAATTTTAAAAGTTAATCAACATTCCACTTATTACAATTCCCCTTCCATCTAATCAACTGCACACCACTGTTTGGCCACCATTCACAGAGGGGGGGGGGGTCCTCCAGCTGAGTCAGAGGGCGAGATCGGATTGATTGATGACCGAACTCTCTGTGGAGGGTTTTTCCAACAGGACGTGCAATCGTAACTTCTAGCGCGTAGTTAGCACCTGAGGATTCGTGGCCTTTCCCTACTGAGTCTGCTGAGCGTTGAGCCGTGAATTGAGTGCTGTACATGGCCTGGATTCACCCTCAACTCCTCCCGGATCGTGTCTTCGTTCCCATGACGAACCTCGAAGTCCTTCCATGCAGCCTTGAGCCACCTGCGGGGAATCCGAGTAATAACAATAATGATAATAATTAATACTTTGAAAAACCAGTAAAAAGTCTAGTTTCGAGTTGATGACTTACTCTGGGATCACATATTTGGGATGTGTTTGCATAGATATCTCCAGCCCGGTCAATGTCTCCTAGCTGCGTTTCCTGCTCTGCAATCTGTAAATCGGATGCCCATCTGACCGAGCACCTGAGTGCGGCGAGGTCTCCATGGTTGCTTCGAAGATAGGTCGCTTTTTTGTGATGCCGTAGAGAGCGGTCGCTTTTTGCATGTAAATGTTGAAAATCTTTGGGTATGATAATGTAAAGGATATGTAAAAATCAGAGCTTTGACAAAACACAAAAATCCTGCTCAGCACTTCAGAACCCTGAGACTTTGTCCACATATTTTACAGAGGATGAATTAAAATTCATCACCTGATATTGATTCTTCTTGTCCACGGCGATGGTGGCTCGCTCATAAATATTCATAGAGCACCGGACCCCTAGCGTGCTCTTCCTTTAACATCGGGTAGAGGAAGTAAATGTTTTTCGCCTCCTGTACGGGCACAAACTCCAAACATTGCTCCGATAGGGTTCTGGCTCTCTCAATCTTATCGTCACCGTAGCGGGCGTGTAATTTAGCCAAGTAGGTGTTCTATAGATCATAGAGATGTGGCCATTTAAAGAGTGAGATCCCATTTTCGTATGCTTTGAAGGCCTCCACGAAATAGTTGTGTTCTCTTCCAGGAATAGACCGTAGTTCATAATCTGGGGTGTGGCTATCTTGAGGTCGATGATTCGTAGTCGTAGACTGACTTGCAGGTTTTGAAGGTTTCCAACGACTCTTCCAAGTCCGTATAGAATGACCACAATTTGAGGATCTTGTACAGAAGGGCCTGAACAGTGGCCGTGTCGTCAGGACAGGCTACTCGCGGACCGGATGGTGGGGTCGTGGCGGTGAACATTAACCTCAGTGTTTCGTTATGATTACTGGAAAATATTAAAATTTCTGAATAATAGAAAACTAAAATGGAACTGAATAATATTTGCCACCCATGGCCGGTTCTGCCCGCCTTTCCTACATATAAAGAATTAAAATTACATAATAAATTTTACATCAAATAATTTAGAAATGAATTAAAACGAAACAGTAAATAAAGAAAAATGAGATTTGAAAACAATTAATAATTTATGTGAAAAAATTCTGAAACGCACTTGTGCCTCCATTCAATATTCCGCCCATTCACACCTGACGTGACCTACTTCATCTACTTTGAGGTATGGGACTTTAAAAAGGCAACTTACCTATTTGGACGTGAAGCTATCATTATTAATAAGAACTAAACGAATGGCTGCCTCATCAAAACGGCCAACTTCGAGTGAACATTCGATGAAATCCTCCACATGCTCCGGCAAAAGCTACAGTAATAATAATAATAATTCAAAGTGACATAAGTGATGCCCGAGATACGATTTCTCAATGGGTGAAATTCAACTTACCTTGAGGTATCGCTTGTACACTCGAACCGCTGTTTGTGGTATTCTATACTTTTTATGACAAAATTGATGTACACGGGCCAAATCTGTTTAAGTTGGGTAATTGAAGGGAGCGGAGAGCTCTTTCGAAAATCGGACGAGTTTGTGTGATCCGACCAGTGTTCAAACCAAAGTCAATATATTCAATCCATTTTCGAGGCATCTTGTTCATGAAGACCATGGATCGTTCAAAAGTTGCGAACATTTTCCACAAATTTACAGCAGCAAACAGTGAATTACGAATTTAGGATACGATTATCCTTACGAATAAATGTAAACCATCTAAGTTTTCCAGAAAGTAGACTTAGATTTTTAAACATTGAAAATATTTAATCGAGCGGGAAGGGTAACAATCACATCGCGATATCTAAGCAAATATTCTTCCTTTGCTTTGCCTACCAAGCGTTTCCGAAACAAGATATGGGCATGCCAGATCTTTTAAAGAACCACCTTCGTTAAGAACCGACTGAGCTAACTCTTTCACTGTAATTTTAAGTTGTAGAATAAAAATTATCGAAAATTGAGACTTTCGACAGCACATATTACCTTGTCCGTCATAATTCACGCTTTAACTCTCGCGCTGCAAATGTTCCGAAGGAATTATAGGGTGGATGAAGGCAAGTTTGACTGAGCCACGTCTCGTTTGCTCCCATCAAAAATATTCGTATGTTATAGTGGGGTGAGTTTCCGGGACTTCGACGCAAGCCCGTCCAAGGCTATTCGATAGGTATTTACGAGCTTTGCCCTTTCGCAAATTGTAAGCTATTGAAATCGAATGGGGGTTGCTGCGCCATCTTCGTGTCATTGCGTACATGATTACAACTGATACATGATTTAAGCTGGCAGGAGTTTTCAAAAAATAAATCCTATCAGTAGTAGTTGGTTTTACGGAAAGGGTGGAAAAGGTGAGAAATCAATTTAGTGAATTTGTTATTTTGATGCTTAAATTTTAAGCCCCAGAATTTATTTCTCTGTTAAAACATTTTAATTTTAGCAAAGATGCCTTCGATGGATCAGTACGACGTTTCTCCACAGGAGAGGAGAAACATCGAGGACCGTGCTCGATTGAGACAGAATCTTCGGAAAGAATTTTTGAAACTTTATGAAAATCCGCACCGAATGGCAACAGGCGAAGGTGGTTACGGGGTAAGTTATTAATATCGAAAATTGCAGATGATATTCTATTTTCTCGAACGCTCTGGTTGGATTATTAGTGCCTACATAATTATAATTTACGCTATTTAACGAATACGGCTGCCGAACCGCAGTTTGAAACGTGACGTGACGTAAATTACATACTGACTATTTTCTCCAAAATGAAAACCAGTACATTCGTGCATGTACATACCTATTTCGTATGTATCTTAATGAATTTAAATGCAGCCAAAATTTCTCAAAACCAGTACGTCTGGTCACTATGAAATTATAATCTGTAGTAGCGCTTAAAGAAAAGTTTAATTACACTATAGCGCAGTTTCTGTAGTTTGCGTTGTCCAAATCAACGTAATTTAGCAAAGGAAATGAAGCATGAAATTCGTGAAGTAGAATTTGTCTCAAATTGTTGAATACAATTTGTTCTTTTTCAACTTTATAGTTCGATCCCGTCCTGCAGCGATGGCTGTCCATGCGGGCGCAGCAATGGCACTATTTCAAACCTAATCCGAAGACCCTGATTTATCCAGTGATAGTAGTTGGAACCTGCCTTGGGTACGGATTCCTTCTCAAATGGGATCGCGATACGAGGGAGCGAAAGCTCAGAGCTGGAGAGGTTGCTTATCGAGATAGATTAAACAAATTTGTGTAAGTTGGAATCATTTTGGTGTCTAATCCGCCGGATGTTTATGTAGTAGTATATTCCCCGGAGATCGAGTTCGTAGGTTCCAGGTTGGGGTTAATGACGATGGTCATTGTCTAATAGTAGGAATGAGCGATTAATGCATTTGAACATTGTTCGCAAGTGGAAAAGTACACGAAGATTCATATATAAATTCCATTTATGTGAGCGAACGTTGTATCACACAATAAAACCACAGGAATTAATGTATTGATATTTATTCTGCACATCATATAAAATTTTTGGCAGGCTGTATTATCGTCTCTCTCATACAAAATGAAATCATTCCGTGCCGGAATATTAATTTCTGGATGACTCACAACCTGTATAGAATATATTTCGTAGCAAACTGTCACCTGTAAAAACCTAAAATCGTTCTTAAAATGAAAGACTAAGAAAATAGATAATAGAACCGTATGGACTACTTGGCCATTGCGAAGTTATCTGCTTACTCTTAATCTGATCTATCCAACTGTCATTATCACACGTAAAACCTGTCCGTCAGGTCAGGATACCTCCAGACAGCAACAGCAAACAAGAGGCTCAGGTCATTCTCACTCACATACGGCATTGAATTCACATCAAACTTTGTAACTTGTAGAAGTCTCCTTCCAAAATCATCCCCCAACTTTTTTATAAACTCTAACTGAATGTTTATAAACTGTTCGATTTCAGACTCTTTGGCATTATTAATAAGAACCTGTACATGCTCCAGTAAATTAGAAACTAGTTTCGACGGTGCACTGGGCTGGCGGTTATCATGTTTAGAGCTGGCACTGTAATATTTGATTGAGTTTTTGTCCAAATTGTAGACGATCCAGTTATCGTCACCTAAATTAAACCATTCACCCAAAATAGGGTCACCTGCGCCTGTTGTACTACTCCCGTTACCATTGCTTGAGGGGCTGCTGCCAGGAGCACACTTGAGCCATTGAATTCGAAAGAGAGGATTAAATTTGTCAACAACGGAAATACTATCACAGCAAGAGCAAAACTTCAGCAGTTTTTCTGGGCAGTTTAGATTTAAATCTACTTTAATAGGATCTCGAGGAGTGTCATGGCAGTCTTCAAAAACCTCAAAGCTATCTACAGCATCCGCGGACTCGTCACTGAATGCTGGAGAAATTTTGCTACCACTACTGCTCCCTATACTTCCTAAACTGCCGCAAAATACAGTTGGCTGTTTTAACTTGCTGGGGTCAGGATCTCCCAAACCCAGCGTGTTAAAAGTTTGTTCCGTGTCCGACTCTTCCCCTAAATGAAAGCAAACTCCAAAGTCTGAGTCACCACTTTTGCTGTCCATAGACTCGATGCTGGGCGGTAAATTACTGACGAATTTTGCCGACGTTGATGATCGCTTCAAACTCGTTGTAGAGGAAATCACGGAGGAAATTCCAGAATCTTTCGTAGAATCTCTCGTTAGCAATTTGAGGTCTTCTGTTCTTCGAATAAAATCTTCAGGGTACAGAGCTACGGCATCTAACCCGACTTCGTCTTTGGATGGAGACAATTCTGCTGTTGAGTTGGTATGTTGCACTGAGCTGGGTAATGGACTCGGACTTCTAAGCCCAAGGATTTGACTCAGAGACACTACGTGACTTTGCGGGGCTCCATGTTCGATAGAGGACATGTTGTCCTTAACCGTTGAGGATTTCCCACATGGACATTGGTTCAAAAGTTTCAATATGGTTAGAATTGATTTAACTTCTGGGAGTCTTTTTGGGCTTCCTACAATCACTATTTTACATTTCATGGGCACTGCGTTAGATTTGATCCAGCTTAAATCGTAAGACATGTAGAGAGTGATGAATTCTGTCACTGAAGGTGGTAAGCTCTTCATCGTCACCGGGATACTATTAATGTTAATTAAAGGAACTGTGAGCCTTGTGATGAACATTTGTCTATACTCTTCGGAAAAATTATATAGAGTTTCAACAAAACTTGGAGGGTTCATATAGCTTCGCAGGGCCACTGTTGAAAACCAGTCTGTCGACATCTCAATTGCACTGGACATACACGTAATGTACGTTGTGAGCTGCTGCCGCTCTGTGCTGAAATTTCGGATGAGAAATTGCGGTGAATTTGCATTCCATCATCACATTCTATACGTGCAAGTGGAGTAAGTCTTACCGTTTTTCTACATTCTGTTCATCTTCGTCCGCATGGGCACTAACGGATATTACAATAGCTAGACCTAGAAGCATTTTCGAAGCTGGACCTTCAAGTCGACTGGGTAATGAATGACTCATTTTAATATCGGTCTGATTTAGTGCAGTCATCACAGGAGTCGACCAATTTCTAGATGAATCTGTGGATGAATGATCGTAGGAAGAGTCATCCATACCGGACCCGGACATATAGCCACTGGAGGTCAGATCACCTGTTGAATTCACCAACAATAAATTTGTCAAAAAAACCAAACATACAAATTATAAATGCACGAGAAAGTCACCATTTGAAGAGAGACAAGAGGAAGAACTACTGCATCCATTCTTATTCCCAGTTCTGCATCGGGCTGTCGTTGCTGGGGCTTGAAATGTCTTGGACCAAATCAGATTGCCTTTCGAACGATGAAAACGCTTCGTTGAGGTGGAGCTGAGAGGAACGCAGCCAAAAATCCATTCCGAGAGATCTTTGACTTGACCAGTATTTGTGACGGGAATGTACGTGAATTTACCCGTTTTACTATCTTTAACTACATGAGCTGAGTCAAACAAACACTTCCGACCCCGACGATCGCAGTCGCGGTATAGTAACAGACGAATATTATCTGGTTTCAGTACGTGAGCTCCTGGAAGGTTCCACCTACGACAGAAAACCCGAAAATTTAATATTTTCCCCTACAATACTGAAATTTATCAAGTTTTTCCCTTCAATCAGAGTAAACCTTCACATAAAAACAGCAAACCAACAAATTTAAGCTAAGGATAGAAGGATTAAACTACTTCCTTCATTTCATAGTTTAATTTTATATCATGCGGGGATAATTTAATTGCTAATTTACTCTGTTGATCCCACATAGCACCTTCCCTTAACCATATTACATATCACAGCCTAGCCTAGTCTCCAGAAAAAGGAATCCATCTGATCTTAACGACTTGCTGTTTCTTGAAAAAACTTAACCATCATGGAACGAAAGTACAAATTCTTGACAACTCACGTTTTCAGATCGCGTGTATCCCCATAGTGGTTTTTCAACGGAGAGCTCAGTGTATTCCGTAGTTTGTCCAAAAATTCCATCTTGACTAACGTAGGAGCCTTTTTCGTCTTCTCTCAAGAATGCAGATAAAGAAACCATTTAGATTTCAAGGAAGTGTTCACCTCTTGTCACGCATTAAACCTGAACCCAGGAATCCTGCTCAAGCTGACTGATTACCTGCAGACATATACACAGAATCTTCAATAATAATAACACAGTCATCACAAAGATTCCACATTGAGATCCATATTGCAAAGAATTTTAAGGGGAAAGTGTGTGTACCTAACCTATGCCTAGTGGTCAGGTTCCAATAAACTCAAGCAGTCTCTTGCACTGTCCATGGAATGAGGAGAAACATTGATGAAGATCACAAAAGTTTGCTCATATATAGGCTCCTCTGTATCAAAACCAAAGATAAGATTAACAATCTCTGGATAGCAGTCACAAGACGCTGAATAAATTATTAATTTGAAATGTTACTGTTCCCACTCACGACCGTAGGATCATCGCCGAAGGGCCTGGAGGTGGGCGCAGAGTTTTGGCAGTGTTTGTTTCCAGTCTGTACGTACACGTTGAAAACGAAGTCGGGTTATCCACCGGAACAACCATGAAGAAGCAGACGACAGCGGCCGCACATTATTGTCGCAGTCGGATACTTGAACAAGCACGAAAAACTGAGAATTTAACCAAAGCTGATGGAGAAAAGCAAATAATAGAAAACATTATTTGATTTAATCGTCCGTGCGGGCTCTCAAACGAATGACGACGGCTCGACCGCATTTATTTACTACAGTTAACACATTTCCTCTCGCTGGTCTTGTGATTTCAATTTTCTCGTGAACAATCACATGCTTCCTTCGTAGATGCGTAAGCACACGCTCGTGATGTCACACAAGCTCTTATGGCCAACCTCCAGTACGCCTGTATACGAACCTGATAGCTCGTAGTTGTGCACACAAACATAGTATTATCTTTCGCTCACTAGTCAACACGAACTACAGGACTTGACAGCTACCGAGGGCTCAGAACGTGATGCCTACTTGGGGGCTTGCTGTATATGAATGACACCTCTATCCGAGCTTCCCTATGTGCACCTTTATGGTCACAGTCATAGTTCTAGAAGAGTGACTGGTAGTGGTAGTACTGGTGACGAGATATCCGGTTAGAATATTTCTAGCTGAAAAATCATGTGATCGTCTGGGAGAATAACCTTACATATGCTACACACGCTACACGTACAAATATTTCACGTGCAATATCTCATGTCAGCTGACGCGTAGAGGTGAGTTTTTTACCCGATGCTGCTGGAGTGAAGCGTGCGTAAGTACGTGCGTTTCTACGCTCATCCAACTTCATTCATGGCTCTTTCCCCACGCATTTTACTTCGACAAGCTACATGAATAATATGACGTTCATTAAGCCGTCGCCTGTCACTGTGGCCTCTTAACTCATCATCATCACTTACTGGATGCATTCTATACGCGCATGTTGTCAGCAATAAGACACCGGATGCTACAATGCGGTAGAAATCCCGAGTGAAGGGAAGCCGTCGGAACTCGTGACAATACACGTCTCAAGTCATAAATGGATGAGCTGGTAATAGAATAGATACGTGTGTAAACATGTGTCAGTTGTCGAGTAACATCCAGAAGTGAAGTCATTCATCTGATAATTTAAGTGATTTCTGCATTTATATATTGTTGTTAGGTTTTACACTGTAAAATCTAACATAATATAACTGCAGAAATCAATACTTCCTATATTACCAGCCTATTCGACCTCGATCCGCGGTCTCCCCGATCCGCTATTTATTAGGGAATACTTAAGTAGCTGGCTAGATAGCGACTCGAACTTACTTGAAAATATAGTCATGGTAATAATAACCCTCGCCACAACAAATTACTAGGGATGGGTGGTAATTTAATCTAGATAGCAGATTAAGATTATAGATTACCGTAAAAAGATAAAAAAATTACCTCTACAGTTTTATGGGAAATCGACAATTTTGTAATTCATTTTTTAAATTCAATCCTGACACCACTAGACTAAACATGAAGGCAGTAACTTTGAAATGGAACAGTCAACAGTTCTTTTCAGCAAACAAGCTAGTTTAAACATCGACATTCGACTACCATTCACTGCACAATGTAAGAGATTCAGTAGATTTGAGAACTTTAAGTGTAGTAAGCGAGTAATAAGCGTTTGCATGAGAGCATACGGCGGAGAAAAAGTGTATGAGAGGTGAGAGTAGGTGAAAACGCCCGGGTCGGATTTTCAAAGTTATAAAGCCTTAGGATATTTTATTTTCTCTTAATCCTTTTAAAATTGCAGAGGGATTTTATTTGCGCTTTCAGTGCAGCAGTTGTTAATTGCTACTTTCATTTGATCAAGGCTTTCATCCTGACCAGAGGTCTCACATTGTGTACTGAATATCCATAAAATGGATCGAAGTTTATGGTAAGTATTTAGGGTCAGGGTAGGGCTCGACACTGCCAAGTACTGGTGGACTTTATTCGCCACATAATTTACTATCGAATAATCGAATTACCTTTCTTCGGGGGTTATAAAAGTTTTCAGTCGTTTTAGTTCTTATTAACTTGTTTCGTGCGACGACAGAGAACGAGAAACGTTCTAACCTGTTATGAAAGGTATTCCGTGACCGTGCTGCAGAGTGCACCGATTCAGTCAAGTAGGAAGTCGGATTCTTATGCTTAGCATGGTGCCTACTGGATCCACATATTTTGTGGTTATAAGATACATACATATAAATAATTATTGTTGGCATATGCAAATGATGAGACGCATAAAATATTATTAGCCAAATTATATTGAATCTGATGTAAACAAATGCCATAGGACCACAAGCTGCGATGTAGGTAGTGAATCCAGTTAAATCTATGTCTCGCTCATCTGCCCACGCAATAGTCATCAGATCAGAGAAGAGGTGAAGCCTAACGTCAGTCTAACGATCCCACGTTGAGACATCCACCCGCGGGAAAAGTCAATCGGTTGGCGCTAATTGCTCGTAAAAGCGAAGATGTTACCGTAAAAATTCATAACGCGTACCCCATCCCCATCCACCTGACAAGCCCCCATGCTACGGGCAGAATTCAAACACGCACCCCATGACCAGACCGCCACAGGAGCATTCACAAAAACTTCCCCACAGAGAAATAGCAATCTGATACGCAACCCACAAGGACCATGGGTAGCCCGTCGGCATTATGATTATGGCGTTCTGTCGCTCAAATAGAGATACTTTTTGGCCAAGAAATATGCTAATTATCAACTGAATGCACGTAAGAGCTGGAACAAAAGTTCTGCACTTTTTCTTCAACGAGGTTTTTCTTACTCCGTGGGCTATTATTAGAACCCGGATTTCTATGACTGCTTTTTAGGCGATAAATGCCGGTTTGCATATGCACATCTGGAGGGAATTTTGACGCCAAATATTATGCTATTTTCTAAACTATTTTTGCTTTTCCTGGTCAAAATCATTTTATAAATTCAAAAGTTCCGACAGTTTATACATTATTCTCGTCTCAGAAAAAGATAATTATATATTTGACTTAAAAATTATAAGGCCCACATAAAGCATAAAACACATAACTGAAAATAATTGATTTTAGACCTATGTTGGCTAGGTATATTGATTCCATGTAGCTTAAAACCCCAACATCAGGTATTAGTTCAGCTAGCAGAGAGTTACGCTGGACACTACAACCTCTCGAGATTACGACAATTCGTCATAAATTCACCGTGCTTTTTCTCGATTTTTAAAGAATTAGTAAATTTCCACCCTGTAAGTTAGGACTATGCTATTATCTACGTAATACAATAAACAAAACATGCACGAAATCCACTCCGTTTAAACGCTTTCAATTTTATAGGGATAGTGGCAGTTCCACCACTAAAATAAATTGCATCTTCTGCAACCCAGAGTGTCGTAGCCCAAATTCGCTGTGGATTAAAGTCAATCTTGTTTGTCATAAGACAAGTTGTTTGATTTATCCATACCTCATAAAATTTTTCCAATAAAAGCTTTGAAATATAAGTAATGGAGAATCGTTAAAGTATAACCAAGGCAAGCCAATCGTTACCACAATTTATGTTGTAATATACATTATTACCGTTTGTATAAAATACAAATGGCATAATTCTGATTCTGACTGGTTGATATAGAACTGAACTTCCTTTTGACAATTCTCGCTAAGGGATAGAGGATTCTGGCAACTGAGCTTAGAACAGACAAGGTCAAATTATGTGACCCCAAATAAGGCTCAGTATAATTTCATAAAGGCCTCATTAAGTGCATTGAAAGAAGTATTTACATGAATGAATAGTACAACTTTCACCGTTTTTGTGAAACATAGAGAGGAAGGGTCTACTGCAAGGGAACCGCCAGCACAGCTTGTGGATTTTTATGGCTGTAAGAGGCGACCCTATGATTGGTAGAGTTCGCGCCAGGTAAAAAGCCTTCCGAGACCGCCATGCGTTCAATTTATGATAGAAAAATTTAATGTCTAAGCTCGGTGAGCTTCTCTTTCTCAGCCTCTGAAGATGAGGAATTGTTGGAAAGGTTAACAAAAAAAAAATAGCAATGATTGTGGGCAATCCTTTGAAAATGTAGAAAATTAAGGAATTATAGGAGAGATAACCAATTAAGACAATTGTTAACTTTTGTGCAAGTCTCAGTGCAATCAAGAATTCTGTTGTTATTCCAGCAGACAAGTATTTTTCTGTCGTTGTACGAGTGTGACTAGTATTTTTTCCACTTCATAACCGGTACAGCTGGGGAGCTGTAATCTGTGGTATTATTTTTCCGGGTCAGTTGGCCAGAATTACAACGGGGGGTGAGAGCTTTCATGCTCACTCGTGGTAAAAATAGAGCGGTGGTGGGAATAGTGCGGTGTCAACTTCAATATTCATGGTTGTGTATCCAAATTGGAGTGACTTTTCACGGCGGGTTCCAAGTACACCTCAATGAGTCGAACTCCCAATAAGGAGGCCAACATGACGGGCAATATCACTCCATCGATGGGCAGCGGTGTTAACTCCGGAGGTAGTGCTCCAGGATCCGGTCCCGGCACCCCGTCATCAGCCCTCCTTCCTGCCAACAAGGACTCCAATAGCAACAGTAATAGCCATAGTTCTAGAAGGACACATACCATAATGTCCCCGGAGGAAGCAAATGCTGGTAAACGAAGTTACTGGTCTGAACTGGAGTTGACAGGTATGCATTTGATGTACAAATTGATGAACTCGAGTCACATGAACTCGTGTCGGATAAATATATTGATTAGTATCGCTTAAAATAAAAATATACTGATAAAATATTTCATTCTTGTGTTCTGTTGCAGGCAACATACGGAATTTATCTCTAGAAATTTTCGACCTCTCCCACCTGACCCACCTCTACATCAACGATAACAGCCTCACTAAAATTCCTGGGGACATCAATCGTCTTGTTAACCTTACTGTTCTGGATGCTTCTAATAATAAACTTAGAAGTCTTCCTCCTGAAATCGGGGACTTGTGTCGATTGCGGGAATGTTACCTTAATAATAATTATTTAAGAAACTTTCCGTACGAGATGGGTCGGCTTTTCAACCTACAAACCTTGAGTATCAAAGGGAATCCGCTGCCAGCCGAAATAATCAATTTGCACGCTGAGGCCAATGGGACGAGCAAGCTTTTGACTCAGCTACTAGACCTATTACCAGGTGATTATAATTTTTTAAGTATTTTACATATTTTAAATCCTGGCCTTCTAGCCATTCTGCCGAATAGATTAGAAGATTACGCTGAGATTCTCATTGACGTCCCGCTACAAGCTACAACTCCACATTCTCTCATATAACAAAGTCTCTCTGACTGTTCTATCACAAATTAAATTTGTAGTGGCACATTTAAAATGTGCCTTGATTGCGTGAAGTTGATGTAGCATTTTAAAATGGGTTTTTGGTCTTCAATTTGGTAAGTTAGACCGAATTTAAAGGTCTGCGCAAGTGCTTTCGAGTTGGAAATGTTGAGAATTTTTCGTCTCAGCTCCACGATTTGGCGCCTTGTAGGGATGATTCGAACCTGTAAGCTATTATTGCTACAAATCCCATTTAGCCATTAAAATTCCAACTAGTCAGGTGCCTTCCCAGTGGACAAATAATACAGCAAAACTTTATGACCAATGGTATCAATCAGCATCTCTGAAGGGGAATTTGCGGTCATTCCATCAGGCTCCAAAGTTGGCAGAGCCTGTTATCGTTGTACTCCGCTCCGTCACAAACAACTCTGTGTAGCTATAGCTGGTCATTTTCTGAACTCCGACACATACTTGTATGAGGTGGGAATGACACTGAAGAAAGTGGAAGCTGCACGTAGTACTTGTGGCTATCAACATCGAGAGTTTATGTGCGTATCGGAGGTCTAGTTAGACAGCGTGTTAGCAAATGGACTTCCATGAGACAAACTTGACATTGAAATTCCTATCTGCTGGGTTGTACGCTGTTGTAGAGTGAGTCTAGTATGATTTGGAGGGGCTTGATATATCACGGGTGGTAGCGTGGCCGAGTGGTCTAAGGCGCTGGTTTTAGGCACCAGTCCGAAAGGGCGTGGGTTCGAATCCCACCGCTGCCAGATAGTTTTGCTCTCCTCTGTCGCTCACCATAGTTTTCAGCCAAATTTTCATCATTAATAGGAACTCAACCTTTGCCTTTTAGAGCACAGAAAAATTGGAATCATGTCATTTGCCGCACAAATCCGCTGTACTTGTTTTAGTTCCGAAATCCGTAAAAATGGGTAACTTGTTGGCCGTCGTGGCACTTACCTCATCATCATTATGTCCAAACCGATGTTTTGACATGACATTACTATGAAAGCTGACGTTTACAATTGACTTTAGTTAACAACCTCATGGACACAACATGATTATTAGACTTGTGTTTATTTGTTTCCAAAATTTTTCTCAGTTCTCATTGAGAACAACCCACCACAATTCCTTATTTTTGTACACTAGTATACTCGCGTCGAGGTTGACGAATCAAGTTTCATTGGAGGAGAACACCAAATACTTATTCAGTCATTAAAGTGCGAAAATCATGGAGGCAGAGGATATGATTTTATGCTTGGTCAGTATACACGTACACTCTCCGGATGTCCTGATTCCTTTTTAGGAGCGTGTGCAAGTCAGGTGTGAAGTGCTCCCTCGGCGTGTGCTTCCGCCATACTTTTTCTTCTTGTGCAAATTACTCCCCCCCCATTCTTGCTGTATAGCATCACTCCACGATCACACCGTGGGAATGGGCTGTTGAAGAAGGTAATTTTAAAAGTGCATGTGTGAATCCATCTATATAGATGTGGAAACTCGTCACGATGTCTCAAATAATTCTGTCAGAACTTAGTGAGCGGATTAGTCCATTGTCTACATGCTGGCGTCGTATGTGATGATGATTGTGATATGAAACTCTTGTCTGACCCTCGAACTCCCAGTGGTTTTCACACATAGTTTATCATGGAACTAGAGTGCTACACACACACACACACACATGTGTGTCATGGTATAGCACGGAAGTTCATGGAGGACAGTGGAAGTGTTAAAATTTCATGGGTGTTCTCAACCAAGTTTTGGAGCAAGTTGCGAGAAAAACAAATTCTCTCTCATGATTAACCTACATTCTTTTCGATATTTTTTAAAGCGCTCGATGCTCTTATACGTGAGCACTCGGTCTTAAAGTATGAGTTCCTAAAAGTTTCACGGGTTGGGTCTAATACCTTGAAAAATTTTGCACTAAAAAAACTATATATTTTTCTCCGTTTTAGCCCTGCCCCTGCCCCCAACGGTTCATTGAGTACGCTTTTGGAAAATATACTATCAATAATAATAATAATAATAAGGTAACCCCACAGCCCTGTTCTTCCACCTTCCAATGACCAATTATTTGGTAGGGAAACTTGGACTTCCTGCAAAGAAGGATATCTAAAATAGAAAAAAACGGAAACGGTGCCGGAGGATTGGACCAATTAGTGGAATATAATGAGAGAGCATGACGGTCGTGACAACAATCGTTATGTACTATTACTCTGCGTCACAATCACAGTCCTTTTTCCTCCCCTCACACGCTGCCTCTCTCATTCCTTAGAAAACTTTTCGAATACCAACTATTTTCCTGTCACCAGAAGTCTCCCAGTAGGACGGTGTGGCAGACGAGTGTTGTGGCTGTTCTCGATGTCGCCGTGCCACCACGTTGCACGAGCCGTGCCGCGTCTCATGATGAATTCGCATCATGATTGCATCTCTCTCTCTCTCTCTCACTCACAGTCAGTCAGCTCCTGCGAAGGCACTCTCAGTATATAGCGTATAGCACGGGATGCTTGACACGATTCCGTCTCCGATGACATGGACGCAGTTTCTTGTTCAGAGGGGAAAAAATCACCGGAACTTGTGCGGTTTGCTTTGCCATGAAAACATATTTGACTTTTATTATTGATGATGATGATGATGCTGACACCGACGACGCTCACCCTCTCGGATGATTTCTACATTTTTCCAAATGGAATAACGGGAAAACGAAAGAAATAAAAAACAAAGCATTATAAACAAGAAAGAGCATATGTTTACAATGTTACATATTTTACCAGATTCCACATACAGGCATGTATTTGTTCCACGTAAACCCAACCTGACTGAACATCACTCGCTTTGACAGTAATTTCCACTCGTTGTTATTACAATGTGTGTATCTATAGTTAAACATTATTAGTATCTCCTCAACCAAGCGTATACGTACCGTATATAGTGCGCAAAGAGAGAGAGAGAGAGAGTTTGAAAAAAATATAATCTAAATGTAACATCCTCATCCTAGTTAGTTGCGCACATGCGTCGCCATCCTGCTCCCAAAACTTAGATTGCTTGACCGCTTATCTCTGTGAAAATCATCAACCTAGTACAGGAACATATACGTGAAGGAGTGGTATGTATATGCATTATCTACTCACAATAAAAATAAGGTATATACATATCATCTTGTCTTTTCACACAAAAATAAGTTAGTTCATACTTCATAGACGCGAAAAATGTCAGCTCATGCTCACAGCAACACTCACACAGGCACGCACAATAAAATCCTTTGGGGGATTCAAAAACAAAACAAATAAGCGAAGGATCTCACGAACGAAAGGAGAGGAGGGTTTTTATTATGTGAACATGTTTTTGGTTAATTACTCCAACCCGTACTTATTGCTGATTATGAGTAACCATACGCTGATCGGTATCCAATAATGACTATTGTTCGTGGACGTGAGGGACTCCCGAAAAAAATTACTAAGAGCATGTTACACGCTACTCATCATCCTCATCATCATCATCATCGCCGTCATTATTACCATTAGAAAATAACTTACACACAGTCCAATGCACACAGTACAAAAATAGAGACGCATTTTCTACAGGTACTTTAGTGATAGTATATATATATGCAAATCTATGAAAAACTCTAGCCCTGCACAGTTGCACCACCACAACATATAATGTTCATAATTTACCAAAAGTTTAGCTCTACAAATTCAAATAAATATATTAAAGGCCTTTAGGAAAACTTACGCACTATATATCATGGTTCACCTAAACCCTTCATCCATATAGATCTGTTGCACAGCTTCCGATTCCGACCGAAGTGAGAGTACAAAAATACATAAGCTAAAATATATAAGAGCCCGCGGGAGGTGATTCCACACACTATCCCCGCTCTCACAAAAGTATAAACCAACAATATAGCCAGGTGTTAGAGCATACTTATCCCTCTGCGAATCATCCACCTTATCATTATTATTATTATTATTATAACAGAGACAATTGTTGATAAATTGTAGTAAAAAAAATACAGTAGTATAATTATGTGTATGTATACAGTATATATCATGTAAACGGTAGTGAAGCAGCCTCTGCTCCTCCGGAGACACATGATAAAGATAGTAGTGGTAATAATAACAATAAAAAAAATTATTTCCAACCCATTTGTGTAGGTCAGCTCCGAACGTATATGGTTGGAAATGTGCGCGCGTGTACGGTAGTGTATATAGTAAACATCTGTAAGAATAGCCAATTCATCCTGTGTACTACAAACACATTGTCCAAGGTGTCGTCGGGGTATACACAATGAGGATGTGGAGCACACAGGAGCATGGCATACATATAGAGAGAAGCTGTTATTGTTGTATATAGTGTAATGGTGATGGTGGAAGCCGGAGCGTATACCCGAAAGAAACATTATACATATATTTTTATATATATATATATTGGTGTTACCGTAACACTTTTTTCAAGTTCAACAAGTAAGTAAGTAGGAATGTATTATAGTGCCTTCACAACGACGACGACCACAACAACAACAACAACACCCAGAGAGTTGTGGTTCAGCACAGACGGGTTTACCTTATCGCATGATTTTTTCCCGTAAAAGTACACCATCATCATCCCTCTATACCTCTCTCTCTCTCTCTCTTACTACTACTGACTCTCATCGTCTTTCCACTCCCATTTGAAATCTCTCTGTCTCTCAGTCAGTCAGTCTCCACCTTATGTATATACCTCCACAAATAAGAATAAGATATACTTACACATGACGCTGTACAGCTAACAAGTTATGCCATTTACCCACAAAAAAAAATAAGAAGAAGAGCTCCAAATACATTGTATTCCCTTATTATCTCCTCAATTAAATAACATTATTCTGTACAAACACAGTTATTTGTAGGCAGGAACGAGCGGCTACAAATGAACGACTTACGGCTATTATTATTACTATATTATTCATCATATATATTTGCGGAAACACATAAGAAGTGTACAGATATTTTAGTATGTAAATACATGACAAAGAGTAAGGCGACAACTCTGAAAACTGTGTCTCCATAATAAGGTATGAGTTAGTAGTTGAGGTAAGTAATGAAGGGGGATTTTTTTTTGGACAGGTCTTCCCCTGCCTGCCCGTGCCAATCTATTTATGAGAGTGTCGTAGAAGGTTTTCAAGTTAAAAGATATGGAGAGGAATTGACATGGAAAGAAGGGTGCAAATTATACGTGTTTGGAATTTTATGGAGTGGATCACCATGTCTGCGGCGTGTGTTTCTGTTTCACACCGGATATAGATATATACATGGGAACTCAATCTCATTCATTCCTTGTCACTTGTTACTCTATGAGGTGACGTAGCAGAGGCGAATCTCCAAATCACGGTGACCATTGGCCAAGGTGACGATTTGGGCCTCCACTTCCAAGTCCTTCTTCTTGAGAACCATGGCAGTGGCGGTGGCCATGGTGGTGGTCGTGGTAGCGGTCGTAACGGCGGCAGCGGCTGGGCCTTCGCCTCCGATCATGGACGTGTGCACACTTGGACTGTGGCGCTCATTGCCACCCGCCACGAGCGTCCCTTGAGTTTGACTTATCCTGAATGTCGTTGTCCCGTGCCCTTGGGGCTCTCCGCCGTGGGAAGGGACACTACTCGTCATCGAATGACTGTCGAGCGAGGAGGGATATGTGAGGAAGTTCTTCTTACACTCAGCCTCGATCTCATTTTCATTACGGCAGTAATTGAGCCAGTCGCTTTCCTCTGGATTGCTCTGTCGATGCTGCTGCTGCTGTTGCTGCTGCTGCTGATGATGATGGTGGTGGTGGTGATGGCTGTTGCTTATTTGATGGCCATCATAGCTCTGATTTGTCCCCACATTCTCGTTGATGGCATAGTGGCCATAGTGGAATTTGGAAAGGTTCTTCGAGCCCGGCAAGGAGTGAAGCATTTCCCGGGGTCGCCAGTGCTCATCATAGAAGTAAAAATTGAGAAGTTTGTCCGACCGCTGCTTCTCCTCACTGCTCAAAAGGAAGCGGGAGGACTCGATGACACTTTGGAAATTGAGTTCGTTCTCATCTTCTGCCTTGTGAGTCTCATTGGGGAGGAGGAGACCGTCTCCGTGGCAGTAGACGTTCTCCACGGGGGAAGATGATGAGGAGTTCCGATCCGAGCCGGGTGGATCGGAGTAACTGTTGCGCTTATTGTAAGTGAAAGATGTGGAGGAACAGGAGGAGGAGGAGGAGGAAGAGGAAGACGAAGACGAAGAGGATGAGGATGAGGATGAGGATGATGAGGTTGGTGTTAGAGGGTTTTGACCATGGTTCATGGATTTCATGATGGGCGGCGTCGGAGAAGATAATGGAGGTCCTCCCACATGTCCCAATTTACTCGCAGGAATCTGAAGTGTCTTATAGTTACGCCGTTTCGGAACTCCGCCCTGCTGTGCCGAACCATTCAGTTGTTGTTGTTGTTGTTGCTGTTGTTGTTTCTTATTAAGTGAGCTTGATGCCGGGGCCGGTTGTTGCTGTGATGTTGACGATGGTGGTGGTGGTGGTGGCAAGGCCAACTGGGTCGGAGCTGGCGGATGCATCGGGGCATTGTGCTGCATGGGAACATAGTAAACGGGTTGGAAGCAGCAGATGACACCCGGTGGGCCAGAGGTTGAAGCCTGTCCTTGTTGAACAGCCGCCGCTGCTGCTGCTGCTGCGGCGGCCGCCGCCGCCACGGCCCCTGGTCCAACGGGTACGACGGTAGCACATGATGATGAGGAGTTTCCAGGCTGCGGGCCGTTCCGGATATAGCGGAGCCCCACTAAAGAGGTAGTTTTTATTGTTCCGGGGCTGCATGAGCAAGGGCGGGCCGGCAAGTGGGGTTGTGGGTGTGGCTGGACTATTCCCGCTCGACCCTGGGAAATGTCCATGTTGGTGTTGGTGAGGGTTGTGGTGGTGGTGGTGGTGGTGATGATGATGGTGATGATGATTGTGTGGATGTTGTTGTTGTTGTTGTTGCTGTTGAGGATGGTGATGATGATGATGATGAAGGTGAGGAGAGCCACGAATTAGCGTGGCTCCGGTATAGATAGCTATTATCCATGTAGCAGTAACTACTCCGTCCGGATTTGGGATTGTCTCGGCGGCAACAGCAACAGCGGCAGCGGCGGCGGCGGCGGCGGCGAAGTTACAAGTAGTCGTAGTGGTGGTGGTTCTTAGGAAACGTAATGGGCTCCGACGATCTTGCTTATGTTTCATGTTTCTCGGTCCAATGGACGTGGGCGGATAGTCATTTGCCAGCTATATATACATGTATATGCATATGTATATATGTATTTATATATGTATCTACGCAGTGTGCGTGGAGTCCTTCAGTTCAATATCTGATCCGGCCGTTCCGATCCGCTACACCTTTTTCGGGCTATATCTTCTTCTTCTTCTTCGTCTTCTTACCCCTCCTCTATTTGTCCCACTCTCTGTATTTCTCCTTCTTGCACGACTACCGCTCCTGATCTCGTTTCGGTCCTTGATTTCCACGGCACAGAGGCCTTCGGCTATCGGTTGTGTTGCGAGTTTAAGAGGTAGTATACAGTGGTACAGAGAGGAGTGTATGGTCGTGGAAGGAGAGTAGCACCAGATGGGAGCAATGCAGAGTTGATTGCAGTGTGGAATAGAGTCAGTCAGGAAAAAATGGATGGACAACAAGTTTTAACTAATTCTTGTTTTTCCGCTTCACAACCTAGTTTTGGGCAAGTTATGCACAGAACAAAGTTAGCTCCTCAGCATCACTACTCACTACTAGTACTACCACTACTACTACTACTACTACTACCACTACGACTACAGCAACAGTAACTACTACCACTAATTCCTGTCCTAACTCTGTGCAAAATACCTCTCCGCTCCAACACACTTGTGATGTACATCCTTCTGAGCCACAGCCTGTCTCAAGGATTAATAAAAATGTACGATTCCCCGTGGGAAAAAAATGGTCTCGCTATAATATTCATATTGCACTTTTCCTATGTGACAGACGGCACGTCATCCTTCAACACAATAATACACACTCCCACTACAGAACACACGGTAGTGCTTGCAGTAGCCGGGTGTGTTTGCCCCCGTTTTTGAAAAATCTCAGTCATATCGGCTACTCGTCTGCACTGTATGCTGCTGGCTCTATTCTCATCTGTATATACTTGGAACCCGGCAATAATTATTTTCAATATCATTTATGTGCGCAAATATAAGAGTTGGTTGGTCAAAAGAAAAAATTTGAAAGTTAAACAAAGGATCCGCTCAACGGCGGATTGATCATTGCTTGAGCCCCGGGGGAAGGAACTTCCTGGAAGAATTTCCATACAGGCTTTAAGTGAAGGTACTGAGATAAAGATGTAGTTTCGAGTCATTAAAGTAGAGACAAAAAATATATAATCCTACACAGTATGATTATATTTTTTTGTCTTACTTTTTTTATTAGTACGATTCCTACCAATAAAAAAAAGTAGGAAAGGCACACACAACAGCGTTGACGGTTGACGTACCGGTGGCGGGGGTGTTGTAAATGTCAATTCTAGTGACACTAAATAGCGTGCCGTTGAATGGCCACAGTGAAATAAGACTTGAGAGACACGGGAAGGATCGGAGGCGTCAGAGGCTTTCTACGTTGTCTATTTTTTTTATTGAATGTTTTGAATAGTGTGTGAGGTGTCAGTTTACCTTTGAGGCGGCTAACAAGTATGCTCTAGATACGGGGTCACCAGCACATCATATTCATTGGGATCCGGAATTTCACCAATATAACTCGCCAAATAGCTTATTGTTCCCACTCCGCACCGTCCTAGAAATTTCAATGGTTCTAATTCCAGCAGCAGTGCTGTGTGGGAAAAGGCACTCAATTTTGTCCCCTCGTGTGGAGTGTGAGGAGTCCGACCGGACGGGAGGGGGGCACTTGTAGGGCACCTTAAAACACAGATCCCACGTGGACTGATGGTGGTGATGTGATATGTCAGGATGAGCGGTCACTCCAGCAAATCTATGCACAGAGTTTCCTCACTGCTCCTATATACGTTTGACGTCACTAGATACTGGGTTAAACGACGCTTGAGTCACAATTCCTCACTCGTGAGAATCCCGTCGTCTCACTCCCGTGAACAGTGAAAATCCCGGTGTATATATTCTGATTGTTGACACTGACAGTCCAGCAATTGGACTGGTTGGTTATTAACACTCCAGGGTCCTTAACACGGATGACAATGGTGGGGGGGGCGGTCACGTGAGTACTGAAGTGAAGCACTTTCCTCTTTGCCTTCCCTCACCGCTTAATGATCCGGTGAACAGGGCCGGGAATCACACCACTGGGATCACTCATCATTGTTCCGATGGCTCGGCAAAAGTGTGGAGAATATTTGATTTTTCAAAGCTCTCCACCTGAGAGAGAGAGAGAGAGAGGGAGAGAGAGATAGATGGAATGTGTGTTTGTGCGTGTGTGTGTGTATTGTGTATGCGAAACGTGTCGCGCGGAAGTTTGGCAGATGATGATGATGATGATGATGACGGAAAAGTGGAAATATTTTTCCTTTGAATATATTCCTTCACTAATAACTATATACTGGGTCGAGGAGCTCTGGTGATATGAGTAGTTGTGGTCGTGGTAGGTTTGCTGAGGGAAAATCGGCTCACTGGAGCGAAGTGGAGAGTGATCACTGGCAATGAATGCTTTGCTCTGACGACACTCCTGTGTATTGGACTCGACTGTTCGACTTATTCCTGATTATTATTATGATGAGTGTATAGTCGTAAGTTGTCAAGGAATTGGTCCTATGATGGTGGTGGTAGTGGTGGTACTACTAGTACTGTACCACTACTATACTACCAGCACTATTCCTCTTCCTTGGGTGAAATGAATAATAAGAAGAAGACGAGGCTCTGTGGAGGAGGCAGTGCGTTGAATGTGTGTATAATTCCCTCTGTGTGTGTGTGTGTGTGTGTGAGATGAAGGAAGAAAACGTAAGAATTGAGGAGCAAAATGTAGTTTGGTTCAGTGTGCCAAACGTAAAGTAAGTAGTGTGTGTGAATACTTGAGCCCAAGTGTATACTGTGTACCTTAGAACAACACGCGAACGCACACACCGGCAGATAAACACATACTCACATGCACTTCTCGTCTCTGTGTCAGTGAGGTGGTTGGTAGTAGGAAGGACGACGACGATGATGATGATGATGATGGAGCCGCTCAGCCTCCTCCACTACTAAACTACTATACATGCTCTACTCTCTCTCTTTAGAGTTGAAACAATTTGAAATTGAACCAGTCCGTCAGTCAGTCAGTCAGTCAGTCACTACTTGGACGGAGTAGTAGTAGTAGTAGAAGGCAGAATAGAAGAGTACAGGAACAGTAGTGTATTAGGGCTTGGTCTGGGCGGAATAGCAGGAGAAGTATAACTATGCTGCAGGAGCTCACAGCTCATTGTCGTTTTCCTGACACCATACACCACCACTACTCAGAGTCAGCGTACACACCGCTGCAAGAACCACACTGCTATATGGGTCCCCATATTCTCATCTACAAAAGCTTCAATCTTGAATCCAAACCGGCATGTAGTCTCTCTCTCTCTCTCTCTCTCTGTTCTGTACTCTTTCGTCTTCATGTTCGTCATGTACTTGCACCTTCAAATGAGCTAATGAGACTCTTCTTGGGAGGAGTGTGCATGCTTCCCCAGTACTCTTTCACGATGGTTGTTATATTATACTCTATGCTGTATGCTGGGTTGAGAGACTCTGAAGATTTGAAGGGTGGAGTACGTTTAGCCATTAGGGTTTTCTTTCGTCATGTGCAGGACGATGTGCGTCTCGGGAGGAGTATGTTAGAGGTGCTGCTGCTGTGAGAGCCTGTGGGTGTTTACAGGTGTGTGCGTGTGTGTATGTATGCACCTACCTGTGCGTGTGTGTATGAAAAAGTTGAAAATGTGCGTTTGCATATGGGTACGTAACGGTGTGTGTGTCTGTGTTTGTGGCGCGAAGGTGACAGGGTGCTTTTTATCATGGAGCGTATAGTTATGACAGCTGCTATTATTGTT